>DVQP01002335.1:0-12825 GCA_018231745.1 Danaus eresimus
GTACCTCATTGCTGTTTTTTATAAAATAATAAACTTCATACTTTCTTATGCACACTCAGTTTAGCTGCGCTTATGTTCCTTCCTAATTATAATTTTACGTCTTAGGAAAAGGGTAAATAGGCTGTTACTAAGATGTCCCTTGGCCACCTTCGACTTCATTTCTTCTTTCTGAGTAATAGTTAAAAAAAATCCAATCGGAAATTAAATGGTGTTGTAGTTTTGGAGAGTGAGGGTCTCAGTTTAAATTACCAGAAGTGTATAATCTATTTGAAATTCTAATGAAAAAAAAATCCCTTTCTAAGGAAGTCAATTAAAAAAATTAGGACACTGAATGTTTAGCTCCGACTTTCCAAAAAAGTAATTTTTGGTCTCATTTCCACTTTCACATCAAAAAAAATCCAATATAACGATGTCCTAAAAACACACGAAAATTTTAATTTACTTTGTAGATCGCGGTGGTTGGGAACGGTGGTTCATGAACTCGTCGGATCCTTTTACTAATAAATTACTGAAGAAAGTCGAATTAGTTCCAGACGTAAGGTCTGGTATACGAAATACCACAAAAGCGTTCTTTTGGTCGTATGCATTTCTTGGTTCCAAAGCTGAGCTCGAATATATTGTTCAAGCAAATTACTCAAAAGCAGAGTAAGATTTATAAATTGCCTTTTTTATTGATAGCGGAACAATTATTTTTATTGATTATTTTTATTGATTTCATCAGGTCAAAACGAGCTGTTCTCCATATTTCCAATGAATGCTTTGTACCGTTCGGCGTAAGTATAGCTTTTCCCAAAGGCTCAGTGTATGGAACAAAATTGAGTAGTGATATAAGATCAATGTTACAAACTGGGATAATAGATAAATTAGCAGATGAGGTTAGATGGGAAATGCAACGTTCTGATACAGGAAAATTACTATCGGTAACCTTTTTAAAAATTTACAATTTTAAACGTTATATTCACCACAGACATTATATTAAGGAAAATGTTTCAGGTGGAAAAAAATACCATAAATATTATAAATGCAGAAGAAAAAGGTTTAACCTTAGAAGACACTCAGGGTATGTTTCTATTGCTTGGAGCTGGATTTCTGTGTGGAGCTGTAGCACTTCTTTCGGAGCTGATGGGTGGTTTTTCACGCAGATGTAGGATGTTACGAAGCAGTTTAAGATCCAATCAGAGATCGAAACAGAATCTTATCGATACCCCGAAACTATTATCAAGGGAAATTAAATTGGTCAATGAGGGTAGGAACACACGTCAGTTCGATACTCGATCTTCAAGTCTGGAATCTAATGACACACTTAACGGAGAGATAATAAATGTTACAAAAGAAAATATAACAGTGCACAGAAATTACGACGATAAGGTTTTCGGTTCCCGACGATCAAGTTCTATGGATATAGATAGAGAAGTTCATGATATATTTGGAGAAAGCGAGCATGGACAAGTAATTTTGAAAGATGCAAATTTTGAGATCAGGGATGAAAAAGAAAATACAGCGTCTAAAGTTATAATCAGGAACCCATTTTCACACGAATAAAAGAAACTCAAAATTAAGAGTAAATAAAAACTACAGAGTTAAGTCAATATATTTTATGTAAAATGTAGACATACAAAGGGGAATAATGAAATAATTAACAAAAATTGACATCCAACTCTTTATTATCCTTCGAACAGTCATCAAAATAATTTATAACAATTTTCTAACACTGTCCATTAATATTATTATTTCAATCAGCCATTGAGATGTTACATCATTACTCATTTACACAGAGCAAGACGCCCAACGAAAAAATGGTGCCGGTAGACCTAAATTAATGCAATATTTGGCCCGGCCTCGTCTTAAAAATAATTATACAATATGACTTATATTCCGTCGAGGCACCTCAGAAAAAATTGGATATCCTCATTATTATCAGTAAAAATATAGTTAAAATACAACAGATTTTGCATTACTTTTTGTAAATTCAAACAAAAATATACCTAATACCTACCTAAGCGATTTGTTACATTATGTATTGCACAACTGATGTTACAGAGAAATAAGTGTGAAATCGACTTGAGTATTCAATAAGGATATGTATTTATATACCTATAAACTATCTGGGTTGTTCACGACACACTGTGAAGCAACGGCAAAAAGAAGAGGTGGTGTGTTTGTAGGTGTTGTTATTAAATTATAGTATTAAATATCTACTTCGAAATCTATTCCTATTTCGGATGCCCTATGCTTATGACTACGATATTAAATGCAATAATGTAATTTTTTCTTTTTGCTATTGCGGCACAGTTTATTTAGGTAAAACATACACAAAGTAGATACGTCTACAAAACAAACCAAGCGAAAAACTTTTTACAATAACACACAACATAGTTGTGCGTGAAATGAATATTATATTTAAATAATTATTATTAATTATAAAGTGAAATCATTCCCGATAGCAAAGCTCACAACCTCGGAAATATGCTCCCAATACCAGCTTACTGATGACATACTTTATACAATAAGGATGATAGATTACATAGTTGCAATCATCAATACATCATAAATGAACAATTCACATAAACAGTAAGAAGAATATGTCCTATGACTATTACACGAAATATAATATCTAAAACCATATTCAATGGACTTTCAGGAATATTTGAACTGTGCAAATGTGATAGGTATACAGGTAACAAAGTGTGTTTATAATTGATAAATAATTTATATGGAATACGGTGGCTGTTATTGATATCCCAAATTATATTCAGTAATTGTAACCTAACATGTAAGTTTTATGATTCTAGGACATTCAGAAAGTTACATACTAAACATAGTCTGTGAAATCGTTAACATCTCCTTCACTAATCAATTAATTACGTCAAAGGTTTGGAAAATATTAAAATAGCATCGCCCGAATGTGACAGTTGAGCAAATTTCAACAAACAAAGCACGAGTTCACAGAAAGGAACAATTAGGAACGAACGACCGAAAACGATCACAAATGGAAAACACGCATTTTATAATTTCAAATATACAAGAGTTGTAACAGTGCTGTTTTAACAATAACTACACATAAATATGTAGACGGTGAACGAACATCCATCATGTTTCAGTATTAAAATATTAATTCGTATAACATCTAGTAGTGTATAATATTTTACAATGCGAAAATACATTTTTTTTATTCGTTCAGACTTTTGAACTTTTATCTGGTTACTTTCCCTGTACACAATTTAACAAATATACATCCAATATTTTGTTACTGTGATTTGAAGGATTACATAATGTTTATTATACTAATCGTTAACATTATACAGTAACAATCAAGACAATATTTCTTTCCATTTAACAATGAATACAGTAAGTACAACGACGTTCTAGCTCTTAGTTCCTGCAAATAAATTCCAAGCATACGATGTAGTAAACATTTTTAACAATTAGTTAAATATATTATATTGTATATACTTATAAATATTTGGATGTGAAAAATCGATGCCTATACGATACAAATTTGGTATATTATGGTACAATAGGCACTGTGAGTAAGGCAACTACAGTGGAAAGATATGAGGGAAGGGTCGCTTAAAACCTGAATGCTGATAACAATTTTTCATATTGAGAGTTTACAACTCATTAAATAAACACTCAATACTTAAAAAATATTATTCACAATAGACTTGTCAGATGATGAGTAAAGGATTCAGCGCGAATCTTTTGAGAAAATATTATTTTTTGACACCAATATCCTTGAAAAGGTAGAGAATATACTCTCAGTATAACATCCTCTAAAAATAGGGTGGCTTGTGATTTATAGTGGTTTAGCAAAATATGTATGATTTTGTGAAAAGTATATATATACTTGTGATTAAAGCTAATTTATATAATGTACTTTGCAGAAGTGACTATGTAAATAGGTTTTATGCAAAACTTCAGATCACATTAACAAAATAATATATTTTCCTAACAACAAGCTTTATTTTTTTTACTAGTAACCAATTAGCCACTAAAATAACACTAACATGGGTACTTTAAAAGTACAGTTCTACAATTTATGATATTCAAAATTGACTTTGTTTTTGGTCTGAATATGAGGAACGCCCGCACGTTGTTTTCAAATATATAATTTTATTACTGATTTATCAATCATTATGTTTTACCACTGTGACTTCAAGGAATTCTATATCCATATATAAATTGTGTTAATTTAATTACAAGACTGCTTAGAGTGCGAGTGTTATCATAAGAATTTTAAAGCTTCGTGTGGTACCTTTATATAGTCGTGTCTAGCTAACATTACCTACTTACAATACATAACATTCGTTCCTAACGGGACGTGTATACATATTATGTAAATATTATGATTCTCATGTATAAATATGTTAATAGATAAAGTACATTTCCAATACATAACTTATTATCTTCTGTGATGACGCTACGCTTACCTAATTTACATAGATTCAAAGTTCGGATGTCACACTAATGATATTTTTAAAATGGCACAAAAAAACTTTAAAACACTAACACAAAGTCAACGGTTCCTTCATAGTCTTGACGCACTCGCACACAACTTGTCCTCACGCACTTTGCGAGTCCCTCCGGCTTAGCAGTTCACGCACCGAACTTTTAACAGTTAACTCGTGTGCTCTATTACTAATTGACTATAAGCTAAACAGAGAATGGCACGGATTGCACAAATAATGTAGCTATTTACAAGGGTCATAAGAACTCTATCATTAAACATTTAAACTTTTAAATTGATCAGGGTTGCATATAGTCCTCGATATTGTACTTAAATTTAACATTTATCCTTAATTTTTAGTGTTTGCACGTGCAATATTACATTTATAATTACGTATTGTAGAAGGATTGTGAACATGAACATTTAATCAACATCAATATCTAATATTTACGAAGGTGCCACATCATGTAGCTTACAGTCCTAATTAACCGATTACCGAGAACTGTAAACAGTGTTTCTCATGTACCGTGCCTTTTTCGAGAGCACCTTTATACTTCTCAAAATAATTTAAAAGTTTTTGAGTAATCCAATCTGTGAGGAAAAGAGCATGTGTAGACCAGGACGGTATTGTACCGAAAGCTCGATGGAGGTTGCAGCCACACGGGGCCTGAGGTGCGCGGCCATTAGATCGTCGGGCCCGGGTGACCCTGCAGGCCAACTTAGCAGTGCGGGTGGAGGGGCCTTGGGTATGAACCGAAGGCCTCATAGCCTAGCTATGTGGCCCAGCCTTCGATCCGCGGCCGTTTTGAGTGAGGCTGTTCGTAGTCTAGCGGGACGGTGTTGGCATGCCTCATGTCTTGCCCGGCCGGCGAACCCATGTTACTTGAAGTCACCGATCCTGCGAAGAATATATTTTTAGTGTGCCACCTACATTACCTGTTACATAATTTCGAAGAAGTATCAAGACTTTCCAAATAACATTGTAAACAATCACCAAAAATAGTTTTTTACTTTGAGTTGATAAAGTTTATAGAGAAGCAATCGTAATCCTTACGTATTTTAAGGTATTCTAAGTAGCACGTTCTGTTGTTCAAAATGGTAAAACATATTTCAAAGCAAATAAATTCCCTAATTTACAACCTTTATCATTGCCAAGTAATTTGATCAAGACAGTAAAAGTATGTTTTTAATGTGAAATGAAGGCCAATGCTATTAAGTTAAGATTATTAAATATACATATATTAAATGAGTTAAAAAGTTACATATGTTTATAATCATGAATATTATATGGTTCGACAATTAAGTCTAATGGGACAATTTGTCATACCTTCATTGTGATTTATTTCACTGATATCGTCTCACATAGAGACTAGCTTGAACAAAAGCGAAAATTACTGTTCGATATACCAATATAATTTCTTGCTTAGTAAAAATATTATCATTTGAAATAACAATGGAAACAGATTAAAAATTTTACTACAAAGGCCATCGGCTCATTTTGTCTATAAAGGCTGCTAATGATAATTTCTATAATAAATAATTCTAGTAATAGTGACAAAACAATCGTCATACCATACATACCATCGATGCCGGCGAGGTGGGCAGGCGGTGCTGGTGGACGATGCAGATGTTCACGCGGTGGGGAAACTGGCTCGGCTTTAATCTTCACGTTGCTAGGAGATGCGGCCGGAGGCGGTGTACCGCCTAGCACCGGCAGACTGCTGAATACCACGTGGATATTAATTACAATAATAATATTAAATACATAATAGTACGAAAATTAATATTCATAATATTATGAGATGATTTAGGCACACGAATTATACAGAAATTTTTCTAGTAATATTAATAAATAAAAATGATAATAAATAACAATGCTAACTTACTTATGCTTAAAGGTACAAAAATTTAAAAAAAAATTACATGCAGAACGAACTCCTGCTCGAGGGATTATAAAGATATATAAGTATATGAAACAAATTTATATAAACGAAAAAACGGTAGGTATATATAGTTTGAATTAACATTGACACGTCGAAATTAAATATTGCAGATTCGAAAGCAATTTTTTAAGGTAATTGACACATAATAGTGTTTTGAATAAGCTTTATTAAAGATATTTAAATAAAATAATTAGCAATGCAAAATAATTACAAAAAAATATTTCAAAACATACATTTCAGTTAATTAATATTATCAAGTTTACTATTTTAACGTAATAAATAACCGCGAAAAGAGAAAGTTGTTCTGAATGCCGCAACAATATTCTGTAATGATAACATAATTCGTTCAAACAGATAGTTGCTCCGATAGCCGTGATCGTCTAGTGGTTAGGACCCTACGTTGTGGCCGTAGTAACCCAGGTTCGAATCCTGGTCACGGCAGCGAAAGCTGTCTCGGCGGAGTACATTTTTACCGTTCTTTTTAAAATTTTCTATAATATTTTAATTTACCCTCAATGTTGACTTAGATTAGTAAAAACTTTTTAAATCAAAATATCTTGAAGTATATTTTTTATTTAATTTTTAACTATGACGTTTTTTTATAATTTTATGAAAATAATAAAAAAAAATGGAAAAATGGTCCATTGCAATAAGCCCGTTTGATGACTGCCGGTTTTTGTTAAATTTAGACAAACACTATATTTCAGCTGTTTCTTATTCTTGTTTTTGTTTGTTTGTTCAATGTTCTATATATAATAAAGAGAATGATCACAGACATGTACCTGTTGTGTTGTAGTGTCTGCAGTTGGTGCGCTCCCCATGACAGTCCTATGCCGATGTCTGAGCTCATGCTGAAGTCCTGTGGTCCGCCGAAATTTCCGAGTCCTGAATAGCTTAATGGTGTCTAGAAGTTACAGAAAGTCCTTTTAAAATTAGTCCACAAAAACAAAAGTTTTTTTGCTTTATTTTCACTATTTAAGTAACTGAATTATTGTTACTTTTTGTTAGAAATATTTTTTTGCAAAATTATAATTTATCGTATATTTTAATATCTTTCAACATTGTAGGACAGTTACAAGAACTTATTACGTGAAGGGGTAGTTAATAAATTATAGTGATCCGTAATTTATTTGTATTCAGCAAAATGCTGCATGTCAATTTCTAGATTGAATTTCTCTCACATAAAATATTATAGTATAAATTCTTTAATAGCTTATTAATTCTCTTTCATTAATATTAATTGCATTACAAAAGAACCAACCTCTCCGGTATAAGATATGTCATCTTGCGGTGGTGGCATGGAACTGGGTATGACGACGCGTAAGTTGTTGTGTCGGGGTGAGTGATGCGGCGGCGGAGCATGGTGGGGCTTGTGCGGGTGTCGGTGGGGGGAGGGAGCTGGTCCGGGGGAGGGGGAAGGAGTGCACCCTCCACCCAACGGTGAGCCAGATCCCGGGTAACCATTGGACATCTCTAGCATTGCGCCGCTCGGGTAAACTGAAAATTTAACACATATTATACAATATGTGTTGCTTATAATATTACTATTATGTTTTTTACATGGTGACTTGGTGTCAAAGAAGTTTAAGGTATATATGAAAAATGTGTACCTGAATCGGTTTCTGAAGACGATGGCCGTGGACTTATAGAGGTGTGCATTTGAGGACTAGCTTGCAAAAGGGATTGATCATAGCTTCCGACGGGTACGCTGACAGGAAGGTTGTAGTTCGTTCCAGGAACACCAACTCCGACTCGGCTTCCATTGAGTTGGTTGCGTTGCATCATCATTTGAAATTCCTCATCAATCTTTGAATACTTTGCTTCGGTCCTTGGGGTCAAGTTATATTCTGGTTCGGCTTCAGGGCTGTCTGGTGACATCACTCCATTCTTATGCTCTTTCTTCGTTAGTGCCTGTAAGTGTCAGCGGAACCAGCTCAGGTGGCTTGACGAGCCCAAATTATAAGTCCTCTACGGTATAATTTGCATGCAATTTAAAATCAAGTTAAAGATTAGAATCACCCTCTTTACACACTATTAGTTCATCAAAAATACATTGTAAGAAATTTAACGTATCAAAAAATTTTGCCAGTATGTAGAAGAGGGTAAAAGTGCTATTGCAAAACTACTAAGCGATACTACTAAGTTATACGTGAAATTTTTTAGCGTACATTTGTGTGTTGTGTCGAATGCAATGGTAAATACAACACTGACTATACCCTCATATCGCATCTTTATGTAAAGGTAGGCGCGCTTAATTTAAATAAACACAAAAAAATATTTATAAAACTCATGCGGTACAAGGAAAAGTAACATAAATATTTGGGGTGGCTGGTCATAAACTGTTAGTATAAAACTCAGGGTCTGGTGTTTTGTACTTCATCATTTTTTTTTTCTAACAGGAAATTAACAGGCATGCTGACGGGTAGGCTTGTGTTTGTCTATTCTAACGACTGTAATTAAAGTGATAACTTGTACAACATCAATTGTATCTTCCAGGAGCTTAGCTAAACCTGGAACTATTAGTGGTCGTTTCGATTACGTTTTAGTAACAAATGTTTGTATTAGGTTTATTTGTGAGTAAAAGCACGCTGTTAATGGGATAAGTCAATTTTGCATGGACATTGCATTGCGATCACGAGCACACAGATGACGCCGTACTTAATGTACCTCGATGATGTTGCGATTCGTCAGTGACTCGTGCGGCTCATTATATTCCGTGTATTTCAATAAAACCTGCAAGTTGATATTTGGATTCATTTATACATTAATATTTTTTTAATTATATGTATTTGGAGTGTATTTTGAATAATATAGTCCATCATTGTGAATTACTTATTCTTTGGTTTATAGTATTAATAGAATACATTATAAAAGAAAGTTGATTATTTATTATCATTCACCTTGTCCATGTCCGTGCTGGCATACTGGTAGAGTTTGTTGTTGGAGCTAAAGATGATGAGAGCAATTTCACAATCACAAAGGACGCTCAATTCGTAAGCCTTCTTCATTACCCCGAATTTGCGTTTGTTGAAAGTCACCTGTGCAGAGGATGGTCTTATAAATCCTTCATTTCAATTAACTTTAATTATATTATAAAATATCTTCTGGAAACCGAAACAATAACCGGGAAATAAGTTTAATTTGCAAAATACGATTAATAATGAGTTACATTGATAAACAAAGAAATCATTGTATCATATGGAACGCAGAAAGTTATCGCGTTTAACTTATCGGGTCATGGGCATCGACAGAATTAATGGACTTCGTAATTGTAAGTGACCATTCCAATTTTTGCTCATTAATATTAAAAAGCTAAAATACAGACGCGATAGACTTTTGTTATTTATTATAAATTGCTCCAAATAGAAATACAATTTGTCTTTATTTAAAATCGAATCATTTGGTGGAGATTTTTGCGTTTGTTTATGCTTTTTGGTTACATATTTATAAACATTGGATAAAACAAATAAAGGAAATGAATTGTGTTACTTTAAGTCAAATAATATTAAAACAATTGTTGTATTTTTTGGTATTGCATTCATTATTTAGGTTTGCATATAATCAATTTCCTCCGTATGTTCTGAATTATGTTTCCTGTTATTTTGTTTATCTTCAAAAAATAAATTATTATTTGCAAAACATTTAAACAATTGTTAATAAGTAATTTATAAGAAATTCATGTACATTTTAATTACAATGCTTTATAAACTTGAAACTTTTAACTATCATCTCAATATCGACCGAGATGTACCTATTTACCAACTATTTTATAATAACACACGATTAACATACATTTCTAGAAGATTATCAAGGAACAGATGAAGCGTAGCTTAGGAGTACTGGATAAAAGTACTGAGTAGTCGTATAATTAATAAATTAGCAGAGGGAGCGGTCATTGTCCTCTGCGATAATGTTTGCAAGCGTTCTGCGCTGATACGATCCATCTGTCCTCACGGACTACTGAGGTCATTTCACCCTTTCAACCTTGTATTTAATATACGCGAATACAACATAGTAACACCTAGTTGTCTAATTAATTATTCTTTGTTACTGTAAGTGTAAATTCAATATTACTAAATCTTTTACAGTTCATGGATAGATACTTCAATTTCAAACAATATTGTCATGATAGCTCAAATTTTGCTTAGCTCGACATTCATACATTATGTTTTGTTACAGATGTACAATTGACTATCGCATATGTCTGTTATTGATACCAACCTGTCGATTCCGTTCATCCGTGATACGTGATATTTGTATTTTCTTCCGGCCCATGGTGGCAGCAATCTTGGAGGGGGTTATAGGAGCGGGGGGAGACAAATGTGCCGGTGGCTGGCTACTACGGACGTCAACAGCTGCTATCTGTTGGAAAAAGAAAATTGGACCTTATTGCTGATGTTATTCGACTATTTTTTAAACGCGAACATCTTTTTGGATGTGTTCCATGAACCATAATTTTAGAAAAATATATATGTTATGAGCCTAATTGAATCACTGCATGTAAAAAAAGGTTTTATGTATTTAAAATGAATCATAATATAAAATAGTGAAGTTTGTGAAATAAATGTCTAGAGATTGAAGTCGTTTAGTGGAGACATGGTTTCATTTCTATCATACGTAGGGTGTTAGCTGGCAAATTTTCATAATGACCCAATCAGCCCCTATGACCTGAATTTTTCAACAACCGCAAAGTAGGCTTTGATGAGAGTCATGTCTAATAGTATATTACAAAAGTCTCTAAAGTACATACGTGTCATTTAGACATTTTTTTTATTCAAATAATTTGGTCTGACACAAATAATTTTATTTAAATGGGTCTTAGTATAAATACAGACATAAATTTTCGTCATATTTTACTTTATAATGATTTTATTTGTCTATTTTCTTTTTTGCGTAGTTAAAGTAGAAAAATATCTAATTACCGCTAAGTCATTATGGAAGAAATGGCAGTTTTACAGTAAGATATAAATAAATAATATGCTTTGTAATTACAATTAAACAGTAAATCATATGTTCATAAATAATTATGTATTCACGATTCCTATACATTATCCTTATTTCTAGAGCCTGTTGCGTTGCGAGTGCTTCCCTGTCTCAATGTGTGTAAATTCTTGAATATGTCATTGTTCTGTGCGATGTGCTTTGATGGTGTGCGTGGCCATGGTAAAGGTTCGCAGACTTCTCTCTGTTGCATGTGTGCGTGTAATGCAGACATGTGTTTTGTATGTGCTGGTATGTATGAGGGCGGCGAGGGTCGGGTCAGCGTGTTTGTAGGTGACTAGTTAAATAGGTTTTGAGTTTTGTTAAAACCCATAAATCCTGAATATTAATTTATAGAATATTTTTTAATTGTTTAATAAGCGGTAAGTAAGATAGATATTTGTTGATGAAAAAATCTTTCAATATAAATTATATATTAATATTTCATGATTACTGAATTGCTTTTTAGCTCGAGATTTGTAATAACGAGTCAAAATACGACAGTAATAAAAATAATATTTAAATATATTGTATATATTTTAATATCATAAATAAAATAGATTGGATTCGTTCAGTTGACAGCACATTACACACCCATGCGATTTTCCTCATGCCCCATTAAATTACCTACAAAGGGCAATTAATGCGTAAAGCAGAAAATTAATGAGAAACTACAATTTCTACGTCAAAATAATGATGACATTTTTAATTTTTTAAATCTAATAACGATGGCTACGAAGGTTTTCTGTAATACGGCCGAAATATTTGATACGTCTGTGTAATTAATATTGAACACGTAGGTTTTATATAGACAATGTTTTAAGATGTAATTATAAAATTTTTGCTTAACAATATACGAACTTGAACAAGTATAAATATTCAGTTTCGCATTTGATGCATTTATATCGGTGTTAACTTTATATATTTATTTAAGAAGATAATGAAAATAATCAAGTGAAATAAACATGATAAATATTATGTTATAATCACTAAGCGGGAATATAATAATTTGTTTACGAAATTTTTTGCTGAATGCACAAAAAACTATGCAACATACGGATATATGGTCGATTGTCTTTATATAAAACTACTGATTAACTGTTTTTGTAGTTAATTAACAAGAAAAATGAACATAAAAAGTCAAGGCATTGCATTCAGGTATTCTCAATATAATGCCAATGTTGCATTAACTACCTGGCAACAGGAATGAACTACACGCTATTAAAGTAAAATTATTTTCATTGAAACGGGATTTTAATTTTCAATGTATTGATTATTTTTCAGATATAAAGCCCTGCGGAGGCTAGCGTGGGTGTCCTTACGCCCACGGGACAAGTGTGACGTACGTTGTATGTATACATTAAAAAGCAATATATACGCAGCAATCGAATGGAAATATTTTAGGAAAATATCTTTCAGTGTAAAAGCTACCGGTGTGAGTGGTATATATATATA
>DVQP01002336.1:0-12823 GCA_018231745.1 Danaus eresimus
AGTTTATATTAACAACAAAATGTAGGTCTTGTAATATATAAACACGTTGGAAGAACGAAAGATCTTTTGAACTCAAATTAACATACAATGACATTCAATATTATGTTAATAAAATTCTGTATATTAGAATAAAAAACAATTGTTTTTCAACCCGACATCTTAATTTTGATATATATTTTTGTATTTAATTTAAACTAAATATGTTAACATGTTCTGGCAATCTTTACATTCATACAACAGCGTCTCCAAAAGTGGGCGACAAATCCCCTCCCTTCTTAGGTGCTGTACGATAAAGAGGGCCGTGCCAGACCCAGAAAAAAATGCTCTTTTGTGTAAGGGTCTGGAGGGTGATTTCATGATTAAATTAATTAGCAAGGATAAGCTATATTGTTTTTTTAGTAGGTGAAACAATTTAATCTCAAGGTGTACAGTAGACAAAATGAGTTTGGGAACTCGTAATCCAATAGTATGCTGTATGCTTGTTCTTTGTTCGCAACGTCACAATACTTACGAAGCTTTACCCGTTTCTCAACAATTAGCATACGTTAATTCTATATCATATATTTATCGACAAAAAACTGTCAGCTCTCCTTGAGTAATGATTTCAATACACAATAAGCACGCAGATCATTATCAAAATGAAACTATTATTTTTTCTGCGTAACTATTGACACGAATAACTCAACTCTTCCATCAAGCTTAGATGTGCACGAACATATCATTGTAAGTATAACAATTTAAAATGTTTGATTAGCATATTTCGTAAATAAATATTTTCGTATCCTAAAGTAATCCATTAATGGTAACCTAATAATTATAAATAGAACTCTTTATCGTTTCGAACACGTAAATAGATTTAACTATTACTTTAAAAAGGCAACATTAAAAGACAATCGAAGAAAAACGTTCTTGAATACTTTCTTTGTTCATCATAGGTGTGTTTCTTTGTCTTGTCCATATGATACTATAGCAGTATTTAGTTAAGTTATAAAAGATATATAAGCTGATTAAATAAATAACGATGACTATATAATGAGGAAATTTCTTTTAATTATAAACTACATAAAATTACAAAACACAGTACCTTATACATATATATTTATTCTTGAATCCGGATTCTAACTGTTAACTTACACACGTAATTGACTGAATTAATACGAATTTATAAGGAAGTATTTTCAACCGGTTCTCAAAAGCAAACCATCCACAACTAATTTAATAATTTTATTATAAACAGCTGATTACGGAAACTAGGTAATGAGAATATTTCTTAGACTAACAATAACATAACTCGAATTTTTGACATATACTTACTTATATATTAAAGTACGTAAATTACTACCTACTTTTTTTAAACGAAATAAATTGTTCTATTTAATATTAGAAATATTTATTAAATTTCACCATCACAAACATGAACTCTTTAGTTTTGACTTTGACGTATCTTTGACAATTTACTATGAAATTTACATTTATAGGAGGTAAATAATAAGAAAAAAACCTTTCCGGAAAAACAGAAGACAATAAAAATGTTCTTGTTATAAATGAATAATAAAACATTCAGATATAAGTATGCTATTTTTTAGTTTAAAGAAAATATTCGACGAGCGAGTTGTTGGCATTAAGAAACACGCTTGTAGAGCGAAGGCCGGTCAAAGTCCAATCGCGACGGCTCTAGACCAATATATAACCAACTAAGGAACGTGTGAATATGTATTGATGTTACGAAACCGATTAACATTAATATTTTTATCGGTTTATTTAAATTTTTTATAATACTTTGATTATTATATTGATATTTGTATGATGAAAAAAATCCTTTATTAACCGAGTTTAAAAAAAAGATGTTTAACGGACAATTGAATTTAGTTTTTTTTTTATTTGTTCAATATAACATAAATGTTAAAAGCATAACTATAGTAAATCTTTTAATTATATTTAGATAAAAGACCTTTGAAATTTATTTTTTTCTGAGGATTTCATGCAACCTTCACGAAGATTAAATTAAAGATAATAATAAAAACGTAGTTTTCGAAATATGGCGAAAAAGGTTCCATTTCTTTTTCCAAGATGGCGGCGAGGGGACAAGGGCAGCCACCAAACAAACTTAGGATTAAACTTCTATAGATCCCCTCCTCGTCTCCTAAAATAGAATTGGATCCGCAATTGCACTTGACTAGGTACATATTACCAGTTTCGATTAATCTTAAAGATGTTTAAGACAGTTCAGAAATACTTATTTTACATAATTATAATTTTAATACAAATGTCACAATTACTTTTATCGATGTCTGGTCTCGTTTAAGACTACGTCTGTAAAGTTGACATCTAATGAATGGTCAATTAAAAACAAAAATATAGTTATCGAATTTCTTTCCCATGAATGAATAAAATTTCATGTCGCGTGTTAAAAATAAAAATATACATTTTATAATAGGTATAGGTATATTATGATTAAAATAATAACAAAAACAACGACACTTTGAATAAGAATATTACTTTACTACCTGTCTAAATAATCACCTTACGATTTAATATATAATGTACAAAGATATATCTATGTTTATTTCAAGTAAATACCTAATTAAATTATTTAGAAGACTAAAGAAACCTGAACTAAAAAGATTCATTCATTAAGGTAACAAATAGTATTACAGACACCAACACTGTGAATTTTTATCTGCCCCGTTTTTATGTATCAGGTTTAAACATAAAAAAAACACGTTTATTTACAAACCATTATGAATAGCTGTTAAAAGTAAATTAGGAGTTAAAAATTTATTTAATTTAATAATATATACAACTGAGGAATAGTTATTAATATAATTTATAACAATTGTATTGAAAAAATACATTTTTTTGTTTCGTTTTCTTTCAGTATCGATGATTCACCGTTCGCTAGAGTGATTAAATTGTAAATAAAATAATTTGCATATAAATTTGTCATTACATTAACCAAATGTATATATGTATACGTATATATTATACATTTATGTATAATAGAAAGCCACGTTCAGTAGTCGACGTACCACTAAACATACTTTCTAAGAAAGCAAGTTTGTCTTACCTGTACTATTCTACATTCCTTATTACATTATATACGATAATACATAAACATGCATATATAATAAAATACATTTAGATTAATGAAAAGAATTATTGAAATTTTAGGTATATTTTACATAAAAGAGATACTATGTTTTATACAAATCTGTTTCACAGTTTAAGCGATATTGATCAGAGAACATACATACACACACAGCAACATCCGTCTATCTCGCAATAGGAAGTAGGATAGATCGTTAGAGACATTTTTGTAACTCATTTTCTATGTATTTCAACGACAAACTTGAATAATGTAGAAATAATACGCATTAATTATTTTCGGTCTCAGTCACATTTGTGTGAATTTAATTCTGAATTGATTGTTAACACTTAGAAATATTCATCTCGAATGTTCCATAGCCAATATAATGCGTGCAATAACTTAAATAAATTATAAACGGGTTTTGACTTAAGTTTGTTTTGCATCATTTACAACATGGCTGGCCGAAATGTGTTTCACAAACGTCTGCGTCAAAAATATACTTTGAATTAGTTTGTTTTTTTATTAGTTCAGTATACCTATATAGAGAAAAAAAACATAAAAAATGTATATAATATATATTGTTCATTAAACTTCATTGCGGAATATAATATAGGTAAGCACTGCTCAATATTTAAGTTATTTTTTATAATTAAATAAAAAAAAAATGGTAAAAATATAACCGTTAAAACAAAAACAATAGGTACTAGGCGAGCATAGTCACAGAAGATAATCTTTTTAACTTCCAGTTGTTAAATTGAAAACGTTAAACGTTAATAATGAGACTGCAAACTCTATATTTTAGTGATATGCATTTAAACGGGTTCTTTTTCGATAAGAATATATATTAAAATAATTAAAATTAATTACTTGTAATTAACATATACACACAAAAAACTTATTGATAGTATACAAAGAAACTAGTTATAAAATTATAGAGAATAATATTATTCCTTAGGTATTTAGATATAATTAAACAAGGTAAAATAACATAAAATCAAATTTACTTTTATGTCAATATTTGAAGGACTAAAATAGCTAACTTAATAAAATGGGCGAACTTTTTTCGGCCTTGGAATTGCGCAGATAGTACTGCGCATTATGAAGGGGTGAGGAACTGTACAATGAAATACTTAAAGTATCCTCTTCTTTATGGTCGCCTGGTACACGATGTTTTGAATTTTAAATGTTTTAGTCACTTGCTCTTCTTATTTTTATTTAACATCCCTTACCTACTACTACTTTCTACTACTATACTACTTTCTTAGTAATATAACAACCTATGTACGAGAGTATCCGTATGTATGAAAAAAAATTAACTATAAAAAAAGCCAAATTTCAGTTTTTGTACATCTTTTGTACAACGTCAATTCATTCAAGACAGATGGCGCTAAAATCTGAATCACATTTTTTTTGCTTCCGAAGGTGAAGAGAAGTATTCGGATACCAAAACGTCTTTTATACATTAATTTCCTTTTATTTACCCTTTTTGTTTTTGATACCCTTCTTGTATCCTTTTGTGTTAAGTGCTCATTCACAATTTTTTTATTATTTGGAAATGTGAGGACGAAAGTTCACTGCGTCATAAAGTTTACAAATAAAAGATTCGGATTTTATGTTCATCATAATTGTATTTTTATGTATGACTTTTAAATTCGATTTTAATACTAAATGATTAACATGGAACAACTGTTTTAATTAATCATATACTTACAATTAATGTTCAATCAAGCGTAACTGATTATTTTCACCATAAAAAATTGTGTTTAAAAATATTCACTTCATGTTACAATTTTTTTGAGGTTAACAAAGAATGTTTATATAATACGGATTTAATTAGCTTTCATTTTATAACTATTATTAGAACCTTCAAGAGACGTGAATATTTTATTAGACTGTATAGTAACGCACGAATATCGATATAGAAAAAATTTCAACCAGCTTTACAAACACAGACGGAGTCATGTCAAAGCCATCATAACCTTTCTCGCAGTTGGGAAACAGCACGCAACAACCTTCCAGAACGTTCGTCAAGGCTTAAATCGTCTCTCCAATACATTAAACAAGTCTCTCGTTATAGACCATAGAAAAACCTATTTTCTCTCACATTCACGGATTTCATGTAACGTTTAAACAAAGATATAATTTTTCTCTCAGAAATGTTTACATCACAATAGAAAGCTATTATAATTTAAACTATTTGTAATGATTCAAAATAAACGTAGTGGTGAAGTATGAATAGATTATGCCAATATGGAATAGCGCCAACATTAAATAAGAAATACGTTCTAGATAATTCAGATAGGTGAAATACATTTATTTATTTCCACAATAATATCAGTGGAATCAAAAAGTTTCCTTCCAAGTAGTTGTTATGTCGAATTTGGTTTGGTACATTATATTAAATAAAATTAATACGCATAATAAGCAGGACAGATTCTAAATTTGTAAGAAAATCATAATTTTATCAACTAGAATTCAAAATATGGTTTTTAATTTCTTTTTTACAGTAAAATAACACAGTCTATTTCATTCTTTACTTAATAAAGAATTGAGGTACTAGAGGAAAAAGGTTTCATTACTCATCGAAGATAGTTGTATTGGTAATATTCTAAAAGAAATTTAATGACACTGTCAGTTTAAAATATACAATATACACTCCCACTAACTGTACGGAACGCCAATGTTGCGTTATTACGCCAAAACAATTGAAATGGTAGTATTTAGGTTGTTTTATATAAAACCGTATTAACTACTATCAAACTAACAACTGCTTCCAAAAATAAGCTTTGTATATAAACGCTTATTATTAATTAAATAAGATGTATTTCTAACTAAATAAGAAAAAATACCTTCGAAACATTATAACTAACGAACATATGTATGTGTATATAATTTAATTATATAATGAATTTCATCTAAAGTAAAAAATACACGAATTGCGAAATTTCCCATGAATGATTAATATCCTCAATGTTTTTAGAACATTTTAAAAAAATATTTTAATTAATCTTAATACGTATATAAATGTTGCAATATTTATCGGTCGTAACGAATCGATAAGCTATAAGACCCCACCAGTCACCACACATATCAGTTAAATTAATATCTAAATCACGAATTACGTGATTTAAAATTATTTTGTATTTTTACATTTACCAACTATATAAAAACGTCAAATTTTATATCATCTTTATAAAATAAACTCATTCAAGTCGATTAAAATGCATTACCGCCATTAAAATAAATACAAATAAGTGACTTTAAAGAGAAGCTGCCATTTTATTACGAAAACGGCATAAAAAGTATATATAATAATAACAATATAATGTTAAAAGATGAATATCTTTTATAGATATACAACAGATAGACTAACGTATTCAATTTCGTTTTAATATCTAAATCTGTACTGGTATCTGCATTATTATTGATCAAAACCACAGATAAGATATAAAAGGCAGTTTGATTAGATATTAATTCATCATCATTTATTATAATCACGTTATAGAAGAATTATGATAAAAAAATAGCTTAAAATTAATTTATTAAAATATCGCATCCATAAAACTATATATTTAATTTTAAGACTACTTGTATTCCAGGTGCAGTTTATATGAAAGAAGCCTTTAATAATAAGTGTACAGTAAAGAGGCCCTATTGTTAAAAAGTGATTAATTTAAGATAGCTTTATTTAAATTTGGAAAATTAAATCAATAAGTTGAGAAGTAAAAAAGATAAAAAAGATAGTACAAATATTAAGTTTTCAAATGTTATTGATTGTATATATACATTCTTTTACATAATTTAAAGAATCGATAATTTAATATTTCCCATGTTTTCTTTGATACACAGCCCCCAACAAAGGAACAGTTTGTGTATATAAAATTTTATGAGGTATTAAAATGTAAAATCATGAATTTAAGTGTTATTGTAATAACTAATAATTAATATTTACAGCGCCATCTAACGAGTACACGTGCTTTACACATACATATAAATCAATTCCATTGCAATGATAACGGAATCACAATAACTTCTTATAGATGTCGTTAGTCACTACACACTATACAACCTTACATGCTTGCAAACTTGTATTATAATTATGTCTTTAACTACTTATAAATTATAATTCCCATGAAAAAAATGTAATTATGTATTAATTACCAGTAAAAATAAAAAAAATGTTTAAATTGTTTTTTTTTATTTATGAAAACGTGATAGTCAATATAAAATCTAAATCATACCTTTCTAAATTAAAACAACAAAAATTTTTCCTTTCTTGTTATCAATGAAAATACGAATTAAAACACTCAATTACTCCCTGAAAATAAGCCTAAACTAATAGTAAAACTTGTTTTTACATGTTGGATTGCTTTTATTGCAAGGTTTCCTTATGTTTCACGTTTTAATTATTATTTTAATTATTTGTCTCTTGAAGTAACTTTTAAAGATATGTTTTTTAAACACTTATAAAAAAATAGTCTTAAAAAATACATATAAATATAAAATAAATTGTTAGCATATTTTAAATAGCCTTTTATGTAAGAAACGTATTTAAGAGTAGTAAAAAAGTCATGATTATGGATTATGAGTTTTTCAATCAGCAAAATAAAAATAACTTATATTTCGCACTCTTAAATAAAAGAATAGTGACTGTGAGTTTCGGATACTTAAATGAACTGTCCATTGAGAAGTTAATTTAAAACGCTTATTATTTTTGAAATTAAGAATATTACCAGTCAGGAATTGGAAAATAATATTACCATTCCCTTTTTATTGAGTGGCAGCATGTAAAAGGAATAAAAGTAACCCTTTTATAAAGAAATCGGAGCTCGATTAATCGAATTGAAACTGTGTGTAGCTTTAAAGGGTACTTTGGCATGTAAAAAGCACATTTACTATTAGTAATTTACCAAACATTTCCAATATGGCCTTTGAGGGGACCTTGAAAAGTCCTCTTTTTTGACTTTTTAAAAGCCTGTGAATATTAAATTTCTAAGATAGATAAATATTACAAGAAAAAAAAAACAACACTAAAATGGTTGCAAAAAATATTTAAACCTATGGTTACCAATAGACTAAAGGTGATGAGTTTCAAAATAAAATAAAAAAATATTGATTTTAATATATGTATGACATAAAACAGCGAAACATTAATCATTCAAGCAGGAGGTTTAACATCTGTAGCTTGGTATAAGGAATTGATAGCTATATCTGAAGACACAAATGCCATCGATTTAGCTAGAGTTGCAAGGGACAGTGTGTCCATGACAACTCGATTCGCCACATGGTTAAGTACAGCTCCCTTAGACTGAGCAGTATATTTTAAAGCCAATTTAATCACACGCTCACATGCTAATGATTTTGATGTTGCGCTTTTTGCCTCTTTCCCAGCTTGTTGTGCAGCTGTTTTTGCCAGATTCATCATTAAATCTTGGTGGTTTGACATACCATTCTTCGCATATTTCACTGACATATTAACTTCTATGGACGCTGTTAGAGCACGCCTCATAGCTACCACGCTGGCTGCAGTTAAATAAGCCACGTCACCAGCATATAAAATAGCCTTTTTAGCTTTCATCTCCATCCGTTCTAACTTTTGCTTTATTTTCTTTTCATTAATTCCATCATCTTCTATGTCAGGTTGATCTATTTCCATTTCTGCAACAACATCAGGATTCAGGGCGTAAATATTTTCTCTAGGATCTATCCAATCATCCACAAGACTTGGCACGTTGGACTCTTTTGTATCTAAACTGTGGCCATCAACTGTTACGAATTCAGTTCTGTTTAATTTATTTTTAAGTACTATTGCCTCGCTCTCATTAATATTCCTTTCATGATTCTCGTTATCAAGAATTGTTTGATTTAAAAATCCTTTGGTCGAAAGCGGCAAGTCTTTTTTCTTAGTAGATAAAATCCTTACGGGATTTCTCTCATTCGACGCAATTATTGAGTAAGGAGACATCTTTCTATTTTCTTTATTTGCTATAGGTGATTTGGTAGAAGAACCGAAGAGGCTGTTTAAAATTGGGCCAAAAACTGTTGTAAAATGATGAGTTAATGGTGGAGGTGTCGTTTCAATTTTCTCATCTTTTGTTGGGATCGATCGTTTTTTACGTAAAGATAAGTCTACAGATTGTTTCTTTGATAGTGCTGTTGCATACGTTATGTCCTTTAAAGCGGAAACAATGGATACCTCTGCTGCTATTTGTGCCAAGCCAAATACCAACCTGTGCAGCTCAGATTCCGTAGATGCCCTTGTTATGGTAAGAATATGTCCGGATAATGTTCTCGATATGTAATCCAGTATTCGTCTTGTTTCTATGGCGGTGACACCTTTAGTTTTTCCAGGAGCATCCAGGGCTTCCCTGGTTATTCTAGTAATTTTATCTTGTATCTCAAGCTTAGATAGAATTGCTGAAACCAAATCTTTAGATATTTGATAAAGATTTTCTTCCATTTCTGGATTTTGTGTCACATTTCTAGTAGCTTTTAGGATACTATTATCCAGATGCTTAATAACTTTATGAGGTGACGTAAGCAATAAACGATCACCCTTACTTCTTAAATTTATTCTGTTAGTAAAATCATGCACAGGTGAAATGCCAGCAATGGTTGATGTTACCTAAAATATATTTATGTTCTTCTTGTGATTATTTATAAAAATCAGTAAAAATTGAACCTTAAAAATATAGTTTTCTTACTTACATACAAACAGAGAAAAACAAGAAAAACACATTTAATAAAAACATTCATGTCGACTTTGTCACTGCACGTTTAAAAAATTTGAAATGGAATAAATTTTAAAGAAAGTAATCTCTAATTGGATCGTTAAAAGTTACTAATAAATAAGTTTTTTTTTTATTTTATTGCTCACGTTTTAATTGCTATCCTGCGAATGAGTTATACATTGTAATTCTTCTTTTACTGTGTTCTATTTTTCTATAAACGAAAAGTGGTCGATAAACATAATTGCTTTCGGCGGGAAATAGGACTTCTGCATTTTGTATATCTTCGGTTCGCTGAGGTTTTCTTACATTAATATCTTTAGTGTCAGTTGTATTTAAAACACCAATTTTAACTTCCTTCTCTAGTTTCAATGAAAATGCGAATATTAGATTACAAGTGACAAAAAGTACGACTATTGATTTCATGTTTCAGAGGCGAAAATAATGAGAAAAACAAACGTAATTACTTTTATAAGGAAATCCAGCTGGTCTAATTGACAATAATCTTACTAATGGACAATAATTAACAAACCATAATGAACAGAATAATATATTACCAGTGGGTTTAGTAATGGGAATCCAATAATATAATTAAAAATTATACATCTTGAATTCAAGATTATTTTGAAGTTTTATATTCAACTGTCGGAGTTTCGGCTAAGGAGATTGATCCACTGTCAGGTCAATGACAACTAAAACATTTAATTTGGTTGAAACAAAGGTTGGCAGAACTTTGCTATCACCTTCAAATTAGATAAGTCTTTTCTAGATAATCAGATTAGTCTTTTCTAATCTTGGCTTTACTTACCCTCCTTCATCTTTTTTCTGCCTAAATAACGACTGCAAGGTTCTCTATATATAACAGTAATTATTCTTTGATGTGTTTTTGGGAATCCAGTTAAAATCTAATGTCAATGAAGGCAACGCGAAGCTTAAACACTTGCAGACCTACGAGTGAATATATTTCCATACACAACCAAGTTTTTTTTTTTTAAATTTGATAAAGAAAAATATGTATTGTAGGTTAGGCCTTAGCCTGGCCCGTCATGGTGCGAAGCAAGAGGCACTGGGAAGCCGTCTCCTCCTTCTGCCAAGCAGTCTTCTAGTTAAGGAGGATGCGGGGCTTGAGGAAACGATCCTCCTCACGCCTCAGCCGCCGTATGGGACGCTCCAGGTCTTGGGGATCGTCAGACGATCTTCAGCCACCTTAAGGCGAGCAAGGGTAACTTGTCGCTCGACCAGAACTAGACCCTAGCGTACTGCGCGCCTCAAAGAGCCATCAGACCACCGCAGATGGGACCCTAGAGCGGTTCCAAGCCGGGTTGCAGGTGCAAGCGATATGATGTACGGGACCTGGCTCAGAGCAGGAAAATGTACCGGGGATTTTATAGTCAGTAGGAATCTGACACTCCCTCTTACTTCCCCCAGGAGAAGACGAGTCATTTGATAATTTTCCCCTTTATAAAAAAAAACTTTAAATACAAGTGAAACTTTGTTCTCCTTGTAATTGCTTCCATAATTTTATATTCAGATCACGCACACACACACACACACACACACACACACACACACACACCCACACCCACACACACAGTGCACACAGTAGGAATATCCGTATATAATAAAATCCAGTCAATTAATATAATAATTTTATTGAGATAACATTTACCCTGTCCCTCTCGGGTAACAATTGTTATAAATCTAAATGTTTTAAAGCAACATTCGAATAATAAATTAACATATACAAAATAATATAATAACAAAGAAAGACAAAATTTAAAAGTATAACATTCAATATAAAATCATTGGGAACCTAATAAATATTTTAGCGCATAGGCAAATTTTTCAACCTAGATAAGCTGGGAGGACCTTAATCCGACCGCGTCCATCTAGCTGCGAGACCTCTCCGAAGGGGGAACCATCGATGTCCTGGGCTGAAGGCAATAGATCACTTTCCTGGCCACCAAGATCTCTACGAGCTCTGGCTGCTAGAAGTGGTTCAGATCCAGCGTTTGCCACAGCACCAGAGGACGCACCATTTCTTTCTGTAGACGATGGTGTTGCGACTGCCTTTGGTATGTGCTGAATTACATCCTCTACTGGTGCGCAAACCGAAAAACTTAGCAGCGCCAACGACGCTACGACCAATGTTACTGACAGCATTTTTTGCAGTTCCAATCTTGCACGGATCAAATCTTGAAACTAATTTACGATACAGTAATCCGTTACCTTATATGTCTCACGGTGATTGTTGAAGTTATTAGTTTTATTGGATATGTCAATTTGAGCATTCTTATTATTACTTGTGAAGTGGGAATTGACGCACTATTCCAATGTTATATTTATAAACAAATCTTATAGTAATCGTTGTTACACGAGCCTTGACTCGGGACGTGTTAATAGGATGCTAACATGTACACTGCTACACATAATAATAAGAAAAGTTATACTTTTATTTATGTGCATATTTATTACCAATGACGCATTTCATATATCTGCAAATAATCAATGTAAAGACGCTATTTATATTTCAAAATAGTGTAATCACATGATTGGATTTCAGCGAATCTTAATCATCTCGAGTATAACAGTTTATCCGAATAATAGTAATTAGAGTTTGTTAGTATAACTCGTTAACTTTTCACTGATCACATTTTATCTTTATTTATAGTTAAATACTATTTTTATATATCAAAATATATCACTAGTTAATACGTATATAATCGTAATGGACTATTGTTTTTAGTTCAGCGTATGTTTTTGTAATTGAGACTGAAATTTAAAGGATTAGTTCGTTAAAAGTCCAAAAAACAAATCTTCACAAGGACAAAGCTTCAACAAAGTGATAGGGTATGACAAAAACTCAAAATCATTAGCAATACCCTAATTATTGAAGGGAATAATAATAATCGAGTTAAGGATTGAAGAAACCTAACCTTATTCATCGTTAAGCAAACTCGCCTAAATTATTAATAAGCATTGTCTTTTGAAACTATACAAAAAAAAA
>DVQP01002337.1:0-12815 GCA_018231745.1 Danaus eresimus
TTATATATATATGTATATATATGAGTTACAATACTTTGAGTCAAGTATGTGTATATTTGTTAATTTTACTATATCATCAATGTAGATAAAATATTTGCATTTATAATCATTAAAATAAATTAAACTCTAATTAATAACTTTTCCAGATACAAAGCATTCTGACCACTAAAAAGAATTCATCTAGTAGAACGAATTGAATGTCTTTAAATGTTACTAAAATATTAGTAGTAGACCAAGTAATTCCTAGCATTTCCGACTTCCAAGAGCATCTTAGGAAAAATATCTTAAGGTGTCGCTTCTGAGAAGCCTTTCTTTTTTTGTACTGTGCGTTGATGACTGACTCGTTTGCAACTTCATGCATAAAGCGGTCAAGAACAGATTCTTGAAGCGTGCTTAAGATTTCTTCTTCTTTCTTAACAAGTGGATGATGCGAATGTTCCCTTTCTTTATTTGTTCTTAAAACATCATGTAAAATTCCAGTTAAATAAAGTTTAAAAAAGTTGTCAATAAGGATACGATTGAAACCTATATCTTTCAGGATGTTACGTTCCAGTGAAGCTGCTATTTGAGCTGTTATGTCTTAACTCGAGTCGGAGAATTCAGCATTCTTTATATTTCATCTTCATATAAAAGTTTGATCAAGACTCTCGGGATCGAATACTTCATATGCGTATAAATATGTCATTATAATAGTATTCGTTAAAAATACCAAGTTGTTTACTTTAAAAATATTTTTTTTAAAGCACAATAAACTCTTGTGGTTTTTATTTTGGTTTTATTCCATATGATTTTAATTCCATAGCCGTAAAATTCACAGGTAGTTCGAATATTTTTGCTATTTAAAATACCTCTCAAACGCAAACATTATCGTATGAGATACAAATAACAGTGCAGAATGCAATTTCCTCGACCATTGAATATATAACAGCGTATGTAAACTTAGAAAATAATCGAGTGTTTTCAAAAATTTGAATTTCTACGATCCCACACGGCTCGTGGTAGCAATAAATGTATATAATTGTGACGTTTATTTTTGTCTGATCGTTTTCAACTCTCTGAATATGGTTCTATTTATTTTATACTAACATTTCAATATCGTGTTTGCCAAATATTATTAAAGTTAGTTGTGTGTTTGAAAAGTACAATTACGCTTATACTATATGGGACTAATTTAATCCAAATATAATAGTCAATGCATAAACATAATTGGAAATCCGATCCGTAAATGAATAAGCTTTTTGTTATAAGCAATCAGCAGGCTCTAAATTTGCAACCACAATAAGAATATAGACAGATTCTAGGATTTTTTACATATAAATTATGAGCTTTAAGTGATGTTTATTATACGAGTTAACATTTATTAGTCCTTTAGCAGTGTATGTTTATATAATTAGGACAAATATTTTTAAAAGCTTTTATTTGTCTTGTTATGTATTATGTGGACGAGTTCAAGTAAATCTTGAAACATAATTCAACTGACATCTATAAGTTATTGAGCTAAAATATCATATACATCAAAGCAGCGGACAATTCATTACTAGCTTCGTTACGTTATTCTAAATCTTATGTAGATGAACATTCGAAATATTAATTATTTTAATACACTTCTGCAATACGGGTCAGGAATGAAATGGTTTTCTAAGGAAAGCTAGAAATACATAATATTTGTTTTTTTATTTTTAACTTATAATACGGTAATATGCGTTTCAAATGGAAGTAGTACGAATATGAAAGAGCGTTTAATATATATACATTTTAAATACGAAGTTTACATTATTCTACTCATGGAAAGAAACGAATTTAACCTCTAATGAATGCTGAATTAAACCACACACTTCTAATCAATACTTTCAATTAAAAATTCAATGTTTTTAAAGTAACTTCGGTATTATAAGTCTCATTTTCTATTTTTATTTTAGCGTCTACTAGGAAGAAGCATTTATTGTGGTTGGTGGGTACTGGTATAATTAAAACTCTGCGCGAAAGTGTATCTGCGGACTATGAAAAAATAACTCAAAATTGAAGCTATATTTTCATATAATCTTCTCATGTTATATATAATAAGCCTATATTTGTAAGATAATTACGTTTTGTTATTGATTGAAAACGTGATCAGAATTTCTAATTACTTCCGACATCAAAACAGTTGTCGAATAGTTGTTAATATTATATTTTATCGAAGCAAAACATAACATGTTCCTGTTAAAGATATAACTAATTAAGAAAGTTCATTATTATCAGGTTTCGTGAGATGTCATGTGATTATAATCTATGTTATGACTTATAACATTAATCAAAACTAATTTGTATAAATATTTGGTTGTAACAAAAATTAACACGCATATGACAGCGTTCAAACAGATTTTATGAATTCGAAAAGCGTTTGATCGGCTTTTTCTATTACATCGTAACAAAAAAGTCTAAAATTATAAAAAATATATATTTATTTATGGTAAATGGTATAACATTATTTTTTTTCAAGTAACCTTAAATAACACTACACCAACAGTCTATTAACATTATTGTTTAATTCGAAGAGATCTATCGTATTTAAAACAATCAAAAAGTTTTTTGTAATGTGAAACAGTTGTTGAATTTAGGAAAAATAATTGTAAGGCAAAATAGTATTTTTACATAAATTATTCTACACAACGAATTGCGAAAGACCCTGATTTATACGACTTGTGCCTAGCAAAATCTATTAACGTTCTGTATAAGTAAAAATGCCCAACTTCTGTCAGACGACATTTTTATGCCTAGATTTTCTATTTGTTAAATAATTTAGTGACTGTTTGCAGACCGCGTCGCGTTGCATGCAGCACGCCATTCGAATGTGAACTAAGTTCAAACTAAATTGTAAAACGGGATTAATTATGTCATATTAAATAATTTCATTTTTCATGTTTCCTACTTTTAAACATTATAATACCCATTACCATTTAACTACAGGTTTAATTTACAATTGGTTCAACTTAAATATCAAGGTTAAATTTTAATGTCCATTTAGTGTCACGATTAATACTAAAGACCTCTCGTCTTTCATCTACTTTAGTATTAATATAAAAATATAATACTACTAAATGAAGATTATGTAACGAATATTGCGTTCCATTCTGAATAAACAAAAAGAAGCGAATTTTAAAATAATTCAAAAGTAATGAAACAATACATAACAAACACTTAAATAAAACTAAAGAAAGGTCTAAATGGTTTAAGCAGTTGACATTCCACATTGTATAAACTAAAGTAAAACACAATTTACCGTACAAATATTTACACAGCCCGCTGAAACAACACGAGTAGAAATCTCAACGTGAACTACGGGCTGCTCTTTATTCTTGCGAGACGACAATAATTGGAGCATGATGTATAATAACAGAGACGACGTGCCTTTGTGAACGAAATTAAAGGCAAGACGTCGGGAGAGAGATAAGCTAAGGCATAAGCTTTAGCGACCGTAGAATAAACCATCAGTGAATTACCTGATTTCGGTAAGGTATGTAGAACTAACGTATAATCAATGAAACTGATAATTTATCAGAGATGAATATTAGGAAAAAATAATGTTCATATCATTAATCAATTCGTTCATAGAAAATACATTTTTATACACTTTAGTATCTATCAGATCGGTTTTTGGTATTCAATAATGAAGCAAGTGGAGCTTTTAATGGAACATTTTCTCACCTGAAACAAAAACATGCTGCATTACGAAACAGTTGGAAAACAGTTTAAACTAAACAAGATACATAACTTTAACTCTTTGTTCTTTATCCGCGAAACCTAACTTGTTTGCAGTTGCAAACAGAAATATACTTTTAAACAAACTAAATAACATATCGAATAAAATAAAAAGTTTGTTTCAAAAATAATCCATATAAATTTCGTTTATTTTTTTCATATGATAATAGTTTAATAACTTTATTATATACGAAGTACTAACATCAATTGCTTCTAAAATTTACCGCTGTTTCTTATCTAAGCAGTCATTATTTAATGAGACTTCAAAGTTAATTGTTAGCAGAGGTGTCAAGAATAACCAACGTGCTTTATCATCTGATCGACAACTCGGCAGAATGGACTTCCAGCGCATTCAATTAGTGTGTGTACAATACACTTATTGGAATGATAGAAGCATGAAGATAATTCAAAGAAAACACGACCTTATTTTCTAAGGACATAGACAAAACATCGTAGCTACACGAAACATTTTCACTGAATCATATAGCACAAAGGTTCACAAATATAGAGCGTGCACCCGAAATCGAATCATAAATAATACCTCTGTTGTTATAGAAATTATGTGAAAGGTATTTTGGCAATTATTATGAGACCAGACAGAGCGAAGCTTTTGTGTAGACATTTTTTAGACTACAGTTATTAACGTTTAACATTGTGTAACTATTTGTGTTATAATTGGTCATTTTGTTAGCCCCAAACTAGATTGTATTGTGTTTGCATTAGGGGCGACTAGCTGATGGTTGCGTTTTGAAGAAAGCCTTTCATTGATCATAAACGAATGTAGGCATTAATGAAGTAAATGGCTAGACTTAAGTATTAATGGGCATGGTTTAAAACCCACATGTAATAACTCGGCATAGACCATAGCTCCTGGTTTGCTGTCCTGTTCTTGGAAAAAATCGTTTGCACAGGGGAAACGACGAAATATTAAAGACAATGTTAAATTTCATTTAAATTGATACTTTTCTTTTTAAATTAAATCAAATGACTTCCAAACAATAGCAGTTCTCTACTTCACTCCCGAATTTAGTTGCAATTCCTGAAAACAATTCTATCCCTTCGACTTAATTTAACTTAGCGGGTGTTATTCACATGAGTTTTTAATGAAATTTCATGCCTCACACGGAAATATATGTTACTTGTTACTTGTATAATGATAATAAAGCTCAAAATGTTTTAATAAAGTCTGTCTATTAAACTTACTTCAGTGCCAAAATAATTAACTAACGGTGAAATATCAAATAGAAATGTAATCCCAAGTTCGAGTATTTAATATGTTTCCGTGCTCCAGATATACATTTTTTTCAAATATGCGGACCTCTTTCATGTAACATATTACACGCTTTTCTCGGGAATGCAAACAGTTGCAGGGCATTACTTGTAACGAATTCTGAGAGAGGGAAATGAGTTTACGCTCGAAATGTATTTGTTTAGAGATCTGGTCAAATATAATTTGTGATAAAAGATATTACAGAAGCATCGAGGTATAGAATATTTAACTTTGATTTATTAATAACCATATTTAAATATTCATATATATACCACAAGATCAAATCAAAGTAAAGGATATTAAAATATATATAAAAAAGAGATAAAACTGGTAGTTGTTTAGCGTGATTAATATAATTCTTGTATTGTTTTCCCGGCTAATAAAGCAACCGTCTAGCATCAACATATTTTTGACTTTTTAAGCCTATATTGTAAGTGTATATAATTTTCGATTTTGACTTCGTATTAAAGTTGGTATATTTCAATAGTAACATGTAGTCGCCAGTCGCCAGTTGCGATACAACATGGCCGACAATTCCGGCGAACAGTTCGCGCTTGCAGTTTCCGGAGGACGCTTCCCTCGCAAAATGTTACGTGTTAGATCGTCATAACTTTAAGATTGTATTATATTCTATAATATTGTATTTTGACATGAAATCCCAAGAATATTAAAATAAGATTTTTCCTGATATTTGTACACTAAAAATGCATATTTTTATATCTAAGATTATAATCTTTTATTTTCAATGAAATAAATCCAATCATACATACATTATTTGCTTCTTATATAATGACACTTCTTGTGCAATTAACGAAAACAGAATTTAATAATTTAGCTGTGAAGTAGATAAATATTTCTCATATTTCCAATATGTATGAATCTATGTGTTTAATGCATGCTATAAGAGAGCGGAATAAGGAACAACATACGTGCTAATTGCTCTCACTTTGCTCATACAAAACAACATATTAAAGCACACACAGAACTCTAATCCCACGATTCATTAAACCTTCTCGTCATTAAGACGTCGACACATCGCCTTCACTCACGAATTTAAATAAAGCCGTTGGGTTTTTCATTACGAAGTGGATTCTCTTGAATATTTATGCGATGTACCTCATTCCATGTTTATTTGCCCTCCCGTTTTATCATATCCTCCATCTAGTAAGCCTATGAAAGTCAATTTTCATGAAGTCTTTTGTTTTTAAGGTTCAGTAAGTGAGTGGGGATGCGAATAATTTTATGTCCTGTCCCAAAATAGAAAGTTAACGGTGTCGCCCCTTGATGATGATTTTGCCTCCGAATCTCGAATCTACTAAGACGAAAATAAGTTTCGTATTTTTTTATTAAATTTTATCTCATTTTTCATATATATTTCACATTAAATTATAAGTTTGCGGTTTAAGTCCAGCGTTTGTCATGTAAATTGTGGCACAGAGGAGGCACGTAATTGAGTAAACAGCAGCTAAAAGCACATCCAGCAAGATGGAGCATTTTATGTCGTCTGCTTTTTATTTAATACTCATAGAAATTACTTTAAACTTTCAAACATGTTAACGACATTGTTGATGACATTTTTTAAAATTCTTAGTGATTCAATCGGGTATATTCATTATTGGTTTCCACAGTTTGTTAAATATAATTGAAAACCGGTCTCGATGTTATTTCCTTCTTGTTTTTTTGGCTTCCTTCATCCTTGAAAGGAACTCGAGGTTAAAGGAAGACCAGAAGGTATGATTAGCGCAAGGGTAAGTGTCAAGGAATAATATTTTCTTCTGTAAACTTTATCCAGGGACTCATTAAGATCAGCTGGCGGCTGTAAGTTTGAAAACAGCTTTCACTTCAACTTAAATTTTTATTCCATCGACTGAAAATATCTATGAATTGGAGTTATATGTCAAAACGATTTTTTTATTTCAAACAGATCTGAAACATTTAAAACAATTATTTCGAAAAAATAAATGCGAAATGTTTCTTTGGAAAGAACGGTATTAATACGGAAAAATAAGCTGAAAGGAAAGAAAAGTTAGTCCACTTAAAATGTGAATGAAATCTGCAGCGACCGAGATCTTAAATAACCAACGTGAAATGTTACATTTGAATCGATATACGCCACTTTAGATTACCTTTCTGAGTTGTAAAATACCATCATTATTTATACTTAATACATTTTCATTTTGGATACAGATCAATGACTATGACAAATTTTTTACTTGAAACTGTTTTCTTCAGTTGAATATTACACATCAGTAGAAGATTTGAGCATCGATTTCTTTAGCAAATATTACGGAATCTAGGTTATATGAAATTTGATATTCCGCTTATATTAAAACTTTCATATCGATATCGAGGTGTCATTCGTTGAAAAAATCTACCTAAATATTCATGATGATTTTAAACAGTCTGACTTAAGCGGAATAAAAACTCAATTCATAACTTAAATATTATAGACGTCGGGTACTCAGATTACCATACGCGAGATTCACAAGTCACTCCCAAAGTTCTTACATACAAGTTTGGCAATATTAACACTACATAGTTCCGAAATGTAAAAAGTTCGCCGACCTCGAGCGATATTGGATACAAAACAGATGTATCTAACTGCTAGTTTGTACGGCAACTGGAGGCAAACTCGAGTTAGTTACTTTGCTAAAGGTGAAAACTTATTGATACCTTAATTCTATTTGATTTTTGTTTAGGGGCTTACCGATTTTCAGAGTAACTAAGCTCATATAATATGAACTCTTTTATAGTCCAAACTGTTAAGAAAGTTGCAAATCTGATTATAATATCTGTGCTCTACGCTGTATAAAAAATTCGTCCGTAACTGCGGCCTCACTTCCGTTTGTTCAGAGTTCTTCTAACAAATACTTATGTATATAAAAAATTTACACTAGTTATTTTGAATTTAAATATTAATAGTTTTAAAAAGAAACAATATATTTAAATTACGAAAACTAAATAAATGTATCCCTATGTGAATTTCAATTCGAATAGAGTTATCACGGTTTTCATTCCCAATCCTTTAAAACTTCATTATAAATTTAAAGCTTTAGAAATTTAATTCCGAACAATGGTACGGTTTTAGTCCGACTCGTCACTGTTAATCGGCTTGCCTTTGAAACAACTGTTAAACTGTAACCTATTTATTCCGCTATCTCGACTTTTCACAACAAACTGCCCGAATGAAATTCATTTACAATTTACATAACTATTAAGTTAATGTGATTGGATACTGAAATTTAAACGTCTCAGACTTTCAATGAATGGTAGCTTGTTATTCTTAAATAAGTTATCACTTTTGTATTTTATGTATCTTATGATAGTATTGAGATAATAATAGTAGGTATTGTGCTATACAAAGCTTTAGAAGAAAATTTACAGAATGTGAGCAAAACAATGAAAAATATTATTCATATACTAACGAAAGAAATGTTATTTAGGATTTGAATGTTTCTGTTAATGTAATCACATATAGCAATGTTCATGTATGTTAGGGAAAGTATCACTTAAGACGATCTGGAAGTAACACGTTCATCCCAATCTCTCCAAGACCATACTCGGTTGCCTCATGAAAATGTATCAGAAAAACCAAGTGCCACATCGCGTTTCTGATTTAGGCCCAAGTTATAGAAGATCTGATAAAGAATATAAAGATTTTCATTACTTTTAGTATGTTTACGATACATAGATTTAAAATTTATTAATACAAAAATATTTATAGATACGAAACTATCGTTTCCCTTAAATAAAATAAGTTTGGATATAAATAAAACCAACACCAGCCATTGCGATTTTAAATTTAAAAGAGGTGCGTGTTTTAAAATAACGCTGCTGATCTTAAACTTGTATCTATGAACATAAATATTCAGTGCGGTGCGAAGATATCTTATTAATGAAAAAGGGTCAAGAGGTATTTTAATTCAACTACGTGTAAAGGATTTCGTTGGACGGAACGTGCTTGCTCTGCGGTCAACTGCTTTTAGAGTTAGTATACAAGCTGCTGTTTGATATTTATTTACCCATTGCACATAAATAACTTAATGAATACGACATTGCTTATTTATTATGTCAAGTATTCGAAGGGTTAAATTATTCTTTTAATCTTTTCGATAAAAAGTTATGGTAAAACATAACCGATAATTCCTGGGTTAAAGCAATAATAATATTTATTACTCGAATTATTATTTTCAAATAATTTGTTTTATATAAAATAGAAGTGAAAATAACTATAGCTTTAGGCCTTAACCCGTTTAGTAGATATTGTGTTCATATAGAAATTAATAATACAGATACGTGTAAAATAAATTCAAAGACTACTTAAATTAATTTGAAGTTCCAACTGTACTTAAAGCTCCAAAAATGTATACCCATGTTCTTTTTGAGTAAATGAATAAGTTCCTTTAAGCCCTTTCATTCACACACAACCCAAATAAATAGGTATAAACACAGCCCCAGTAATTACTAAGGCTAAACGTTAAGACCCACATTCCCTGCTAAATGTCCCTAAAGGATAAAGCTACATACATTATCACTCCTTACATTTGACCTCTTAAAATACTCTGAGATGATAGACGTTTCATACGTCGCTTTGAACTTGTAGGTTCATTTTACACTGGCTCTTTAGAGAAGAGCGCTTTACGAGCGTTTCTATGGTTGCAACCATCAAAGTGAATTTTACCCTCCTTCTTGGCATTAAAAATACATTTTGATTAGTTGAATAATTCTAAGAAATTGTTTTGGAATAATCTTTTATATATTTTAAATTACAAGATATATCCTTACCACTAAACTTAAATGTGTTACAAAGAAAAACGACTCAACTCTGTCGTGATGAAAAGAAAAAAAACACTCAGAAAAAAAAACTTGAAAAAGAGATTAAGGCTTGTATAAAAACATTATGAATGTTACATTTATATCATTTATATAATATATTCTTAGACGTTTGTAATAATAGTACTCTGCTGGCAAATGTTTTTCTGGCAAAGAATTTTTATTTTTTCATAATACATAATATTTATTCCACTGCAATACGAAATAATGTATATAATTTCCTTATAAAAAAGTAAAGAAACGAAAAGGCGTACAAATACATTATTTTGATATTGGAATTGTTTTATGAAACTAACATAGAAACTGTTAGTATTATATACTTGTTTAATTTATTAAAATAAAAAGGAAACATTTTTATTTAAATTAACAATATACTAAAACGTATACTGTAGAAAAATAAATAAATAATATATGGTTCTACAACCCTTTTAGTTTTCAGTCTTTTTCATATTTTTCTGTTTTCAGGTCCTGACTTATTATCCAGTAGATATACAGCCTGTAATATGAACAGTGACTTACCAATAAACTAAAATCTATCTTTGCCTTCACAAACAACTTTCTTTGAAACTCCGCGGAGATCTTGATAAAGTGGTCGTATTTACTTTGTCCCTTTACTGTTGCAAGGATTTAGAAGACTAAATATAGTATAAAATTCAGAGATTTCAAGCATAAAAGACATTTAACAATTACCTAAGTGTTAACAAAATCTAATTAGACTTTACGCCACAATAAATTATTTTTAGTTAAAGCAAAAAGTCTCCGAAGATTTTTTTATAGATATTGTTTTTTACAGAAATCAGTTACACTGACTTGGATTTAAGACTAATATTTTGTGAATGTTTTTAAAATGAAACTAGATTTTTTCACATATACTACGCGGTTTATAGTGTGTAAAGTGACTTTTATGTCGTCTGCACGTGATGACTGTGACTGTAAAGTAATAGAAACGTTGGAAAAAATATAAGGATAAAAACGCATTCAAATTGAAAAAAATAGTCTCATTTAAAATTAGTAATAACAAAAAAATATATATATCATTATTATTTAAAACAATCGAAACGTCATCCAATGCAAATCAGTTCTAAAAATTATATTTCCTCAAATATGGAGAGGGAATACGTTTTAATGGGAATGAAATAGACGTTAAGGCAATTCAAAACGTTGTTAATGATGATGGCAGTGATCTTAAAAGAGTTTTTTTAATGTTTCTTTAATGTAAAAATGTGTATATATTTCAAAACGCATACTACTAGTCCGAGGGCACTCAACAATTATTTTTCTATAGGCAACACTGATATTATTCATCTCAATTGATAAAAATATTTTTGATAACATTGACTCTAAAAGCGCTGTTCTAATATCAGTACTTTAGCTTCTTAAGAGAGCGATATATCATACAAAATGACCAACTACCTTTTAAACCCTGTAGTAAATAATATGACGCCACTGACAATCAGATAAGGGGTAGCCACGGGAAAGCTTATGGGCACCGTCGCTAAGAAAATCTTTATTAATAGAGGCTGTAGCTGCAGACTTGAGTGACAAAGACAGATAGACGTTCTGATCCCTTAGATAGATGAAAGGATTACCAAAGCAGATACTAGGAAATGTTTTAGATCGTACATGGAAGTTGTTTTATACAAAAATAAAGCTTGTTTACAACAATTGTTATTACGAGCCAAAAACTGCAGTACGTCATAAGACTTGTCCGTAAATGTGGAATAAAATATTTTCTCTTGTTTATCAGCATTTTGAGGGTATATAGCGGAAATTTCAAATAACAATGAATGCTTTGAGAGTTCTCTAGCAATGCTTTATGAGAATTGAATGAATATCGATGGCATTAAAGTTAGAGCAACGTCTGCTTTTATTCCGGTATTGTTTGAAGTTCAAAGCTTATTTCTATTGTAATAAACATAGAAATAGTGATATAAAATGGCAAAACAAAACTAAATATTCGAAGGCGAAACATATTCATACATTTACTAAATGGAAAATTATTAAATATTATTTGAAAGAAATTTTCTAAAGCCATTTGTATAAATTTGACTCTATGAAATTTATTTGTAAAATACGTCTTCATTTTCCACATCGTGATATAAAAACGACAAAATTTCTAATATTATTTATTTATTACAATATAAAATACAGAAAAGTTATTCTAAATATTGTAAACATAATGAACAAATTACAATATAGATTAAGTTGAATTATTGGATATTTATATTGAATTAATATAGAAGCTGTTATCTCCCGGTCGTTTGAGGGACAAACTGACCTCTCCTTTGTCTGTCATTGGAATGTTCCTTTTAATTTATTTAGAAGCTACTACAACGACATGGAAAACATCCAAAGGTCATTTTATATTTCACTCAACTAGTAATAAACACTGATGTAAGATTTTAGACTCGCGACGTTAATAAATAAACAAGCTTTACACGAGATAAATGTTTGTTTATTGTAATAAATATTTTAAGTACATATCTTAAGTATTCAGAACTGTTCAATGACAAAAGCTATTGGTTCGAATAAGAATTGTGAGGAAAACTACATTTTTTAGAAGAATTTAAGGAAAAAATGCAGAAAATATCGAGTTATTGTATAAAAGTTACTGCTATTCTTAAACTGGTCAACCAAATAGGAATTAATATAATAGCAAAAGTGTAGATCTACCTGATATACATAAGATAGCATAAATACAGACTTTTCCTAATATACATTTAAAAAGGCGTTTCTTATTGTATTATTATAAAATAAGTTTCAGTGTCATGAGAGACAGTATATCCAACGCGGTCATTTACCTCTTAAAAGTTTTGGTGAAATTTAAAATGCGTAACATTATAGTATATTTGAAAAATTTGATACGAGTATGTGTTTAGAACACTTATTCAAATATAAATGACGCGATTCGTGGAATTTTTTAAAGTAATTATATATTTGTATCTGTCATGATAATGATATATTTTTCCAA
>DVQP01002338.1:0-12812 GCA_018231745.1 Danaus eresimus
TTGACAGGAGTAAATTTAATATTATATACTACAACCATATAATTAAAGCTAAAGAATCGGTATGTTTTTTTAATACCTAAGTTATTGGCAGCATGTTCGTTATACCACGCTAAAAGATTTTTATACAGTTATATGTATCTGTATGTATTTATTAGTGTATGGGAAATAAAACGTATAAAAACATTAAAATGAGGGTAAAAATTCAAAAAAATCGTGGCTAGTGTATTCCTACCCTACTAAATTAGTGAACGAGGGTTGAAGCCGTACTAGTGATAAGTTAATTTGTTAAATAATTACAGTTCGATCAACTTTAAATATCCCAAGGGCACGTCCTCACCAAAACCGTACAAGTAAGAAAAGTCTCAATTCCCTCTAATATCTGATAAGCTGTCAGGACTCAGGCTCGACTTTCTTAGACTAATTATATTTAAAGTGTTGCCAGTTTAAATAATTCTTTGAAATGTCATTCCTTTAATTTATCTTATAAAAAAAAAAAAAAACACACATAGGATAAAATGCTAATACATTTAATATGACGGATATACAATGTTCAAAAAAAATGTTTAAACCAGCACCAGCAGAGACGTCATAACACTCATCTGGCACTTAACTTCGATGTAACCATCGCACTGCGGCGCCAAAGAGGCTCAGCCAAGTGCCAACAACGCCTACATCTTTCCAAACATTTTCTGTAATAAATTTAACAGTTGTAACATTTTTCATAACTTCAGTCACGAACTCGTTTGATTCATTGAATATACTTTTTATTTTTTTGTTGAATATTAATCTTTTAAGGCTACAGTATTGTGACTGAGATGTTTTTAGATTATTACTTGAGCACGTCGCTCCTTTTGTACGTAAAATGCCAGAATTCCATGTAGTATTAAAATAAAAGTGACACCGAAAAAAATTTATTCACTTGCAATTTTCTTATTCGGACAGTTAATCCGATGTTATTTAAAATTCATTTTATATAATGATTTTCTGTTTTATCTTGCAAGTTTTTAAATTGTCCAGTAGTCATGAATTTGATCAAAAAGTACTAAGAAATTTATTCTTCTCAACAAAACTAATTTGTCGTCATTTGTATACAATTATCTTATAGCTGTTTTTTTAATGTTAATATATTTCAGACATTTTTTTATTAAATGCAGCTTAACAGGAACCTACTCGATTTATCTTGATTTGTAAAGAATATATATATATTTGCCTACATACTTATATTTTCTTATTATATAGGTATATGTAAGGTATATAGTTATAGACGGGTATTTTTTTTTATTTGTGTAATCAAGAAAAGCAAAGAACCGAGTCAAACTACCATCGATTTTCTTCTATTGGCGTCATTCCAAAAGATTCTTTGCTTAATTCATTATTGAATAAAATGTCGTTCGACGTTACGTAATAAGACATAATAAACAGTGACGTCACTAACACATCCGATTCCAGTCACAAAAAGAACTTCATGATTTATTACACTTCTGCTACATATATTATATACCACAGATTTGACTCACGATACGCCCCTAATCATTATAAATGTAGTGGAACAAATATAATTATAATTTGTAATGTTATCCAATCCTCTGTAATATTATAAATGGATTCATTATTTTAACTATCGGATCTCTTATCGCTTGTTTAATTTGTTAGAAAGCATGAATTGAAGGCTGAAGCTTTTTTTTTTTTTTTAGAAAAATATAGGCTACGGCTTCGATACCCAAAACTCTTTTTCCTTCCAGTTGACGAAAGTAAAACTATTGATACAATTTTATGTTAACGCAGTTGAAATCAAACTGGAGGAATAAATAGTTCTGAGAGGTCAGGTCAGGTCAGACCCCGCTCCCACGGGACTGTGTGTAGTTACGGCAAAGTTTGCGGTGTTATATATTTGGATAAATGTTTCCACTGTCAACCTAGTTTTAGAGGCAAATGGATTTCGAAGAAAATGTCGATAAATTTTCTTGATTTTTACTGCAAATATCGAATTTTTATACCAAATGGCTGAGGTGTACATTTATGGGAGCAGCGATACATTCAGAAAGATCGACTTGCTCTCAACAATTACGGAGCAATCGACATTTGGATATAAATTTTGTTTTGCAATAAAAACACACAATTTATGTATCCTTAATTTGTATATTTTCATATTCTTGCAGTAGCTAATATTTAATTAAACGTCTTTACAACAGTAATCAGTACCTTGTAAACAAAACACACAACGTTTGCATCGATTTCACAGTGTGTTACCTCGAGATTTATGATAGTAAACTTTGTAACACGGCCAAAGAAATGTGATCTGTATTAAGCAAATAATAAGTTATACAACATAGATGACTTGTGTTTTATACAAACTGCGCCTGGTTGGAGTCTTTGTAATTATTGGAACCAATTAAATACACGCTTCAAAAATATCAGCTTACATTGTAAATTACTTATACGGACAACTCATTTAAGAGACGAACGTCTTCATTCTGTAAAATCTTACATAAATACAAAGATTTTCTTGTAAGTGTTTAAATTGATACGTCAATATCATTGAAGTTTCCATTACTCTGTAATTATTAAAGTAGACAAAACTGTTGTATTTTTTTCATGTTTTTTTTTTTGTTTTTAACTTATCTTTGCTGTCATATATTTTACAATAGGAATATTAATACTTATAACGAGATATACGATTTAAAATATGTAGTTCTAATACTGTAAATGTATTTATAAATTCTTGGCAAACAGTCAATACCTAAAAAAATTTGAATATTTTAATACATAAATCATATACATCAATACAAAAATATTGGAGGTGCCATATTCGTAATCCCTTGAAAATAAGGAAACCCGTTGGAAAATTCCAAATCTTAGAATTTAATTTGGAAATTTAATCAGAGTATTTGGAAGTGTTCTGAGATTACGGATTCTGTATCTTGAGGGATTTTCTTAAAGAAATGAGATGTTATTAAGTTTCACTTAGATTAATGAAGCTTATGTAACGGATGGCTGAAATTCAGAAGCGTAACTTTAGCGGTAAAATTTAATCTTGATTAATTAATTAACTTCTGTATTATTAAACGTCTCGTTTTCGTCACATCCTACAAAAGGTTAACGACCTCTTGACATTACACATTGCATTTATTTTATTTGTGTTCTTAACGGACACGCAATAATTGGATGAGTATAATATAATTTTATTTTCTTTCACAGGTAATATTCGTTCCGGTTATGAAGGCACATGCAGTAAGAAGGTAGACTTGTTTCAAACCAAGAACAGATGTAGAAGCATATCGACTTATAAAAAACATTGTTTTATCATTATTAATATAGCAATGTTCCGTGAGATTATATTTTATGGACATACATGTATAAAATAGTTAAAAAGAAATATACTAAGTAACTAGATATAAATGAACAGCTGATAGGAGAGAATAGACCACCGAGCGACTTAATGAAAAATAATCGTAAATATTTAAAGCAATAATATAAACTAAACAATGTACGAATAAAAATTTATCCTCGAATTCTTTAACATTATAAGTAATACTTACATTTAATTGCTTCGTTGAACATCATAATTAGCATGTTACGGTAACATGCGAGGAATCATTGCTGGATATACCGTCACATCGCATTCACCCTTACGCGTAACTAACAGGGCATATTTTGCTGTGACATCGTCAAATAATTGTATGCAAACAAGATATCTTCATTTTACATTTCACTATTTCACATTTATAGCACAGAACTAGTTTATCTACATAGTATATAATACACTTTTATGAAGCCACCATTAAACCAACAATGAATTATCGACGAGCTAAATATAAACTAATGGCTTGACTGGATTTAGAAAATAATATTAATTTGACATTTTTATTAACAAGTTATTTATATATAAGTTTTTTTAGATCAATCAGCTTCCTCAACGTTTATGAAGTATTCGGAAAATTTCGCTATTTACTTTCAAACGTGTCATACAATACTTAAGTTTTGTATTTTCTTGTAATGATACCCGTATAAGAAAATTTTAAGTGGTTGCGGAAATATTTAGCGTCATATTTGTTATCAACTTCAGTGCGATAGTAATAAAACATATAAGGGCAATTATATGAACGTGGTTCGTCCAAAAGCGATCGTACACCAGTTGTATATATGCGCACGGAGGGTTGTCTGCTTTCTGTACTCTGCACATTAAATAGTTTGCGTTTAAAGCTGTGTACAGAACAAACAGACACATTTATTTATTTGATACCAAACAGCGGTTTGGAACCAGTGCTTTATACGGATTGAGTTTTCAGAGAATGCTCTTTAATTTTTAATAATATCAAGGTTTAAATCTCACTCGTGTCGACGGGATTTGAGTTGAGTTGGTAATTTGAGTGTACTGTAATTCAAGCATTCTGTAATGCTTGAATGTTGAATTAAATTCTCCCTTTAATAGAATTTTCCGTAAGCTACTATATGGCATCTCAATATAAGAGCTTAATCCCAAATGCATTATCTACAATAAATATAATTCCCGTGTGTTCCGTCGCTGTTAGCGAACGCGGAAGCTGCGTCGTTTAAGGAGAGTAGCATCTCTGGGTCGCTTATACAATCGTCGGGAATAATAAGCTGTACTACTGGACTTTGTTACGGACGCGCCGCTGACAGTTTTTGCGTTTGTTGTACCGGTGTATGCGTTATGTACAATGAATACTTCATAATGCGTGTACATTTTATCAGATACAGGACATGTTATGTATTGAATTATTAAAATTTCTTTAACGTAATTCTGATACATCATATTTTATTTACTTACCCGTTTATATGTTTTGATAAAGCTAACGGCTTTAATATTTATTGATAACGGTTTTATGACATCGTTATTATAGAATTATGTTTCGAATTAAACTTGAGGATTTATATTAAGAAGCATAATTTTAAATTGCTAATCAATTTCATCAGTCATCTAAAAATTACTAGTTTCCAAACAACATATTAAACACATTTATATTTAAACAATGAAATATATATAACTAGACTTTTTTTTTCATTACGGTCTAAATAATTTTATTATATCTTAGCTTACGAAATGAATTTACAAGAGATAGTTGTCGGTACAAAGTCAAGCAATGCACAGCTAAAGGATGTTCACGAGACAAAAAAGAACGATTCACCTTTGAACTTGACTTATTGTAACAATCAATATATTTTCAACTAAAACATTTCTCAAACTTGATTAATATGTATGAAGGAAATATAGTAATGGCTTTCATTACTCTGTGCTTTATCAGCGGATTAATCTTCAATCTTTTGTGTGATTTGGACCTTGTGTGTTCGGGTTTTGTGACTAATGTCTATTAATGTTTGCGCCTTTGTCTAGTTCGGACTTGTTGGGGATGGCCAAGATTAATGTGCTTATAACAGCTTGTAACGCTGAAGCAACGCGTCTTGATAATTATACGACACTTACTAATTACAGCTATATATTTTATTTAAGTATATCAATATGATTTTTAAGCAACACTGACAAATACAAATTTAACTCTCAACCGTCTTCAAGAAGGTTGACTTTCTAAACAATTTATATGATGACATCTAAGTATTTCTCGAGTATTCATTGGAATAAAACTAATATTTTTGGAATTTACTACGCGTTTATAATTAAATTATTTTTAACTACATACTCTCGACGTTTCGGTTACTTTGCATAGACCGTGATCACATTCTTAGGCGTAATAAGTCCGAAATATGTTTGTTTTATTTCCATTTATATGATATTCGATTTATTTAAAATAAATAAGTTCTTCATATAATGAAATAGCACAAAGACATATATATTGTGTCAGTTTGAATTCGTTTGTTATTTTCTTTAAATATCAGAGTAGTTAGAAATATAATTTGTTGGAGTCTTATTTAAGCGATGCTAGTACTGGGATCGTTAAAAATAACCGCAGGGTTCTGTTGAGGCGTATAATTAATCGAGATTCATCTAGAGATCTTGAGTAAACGCCATCTAAGGCGAGAAAACCTTCATTTATATACAAATATAAACGTTTACGGATTGCAGCGAGCTCTGCATTTATTCATGAAGGTAAGTCTTATTTTATTTGATGATAATTTATTTTCTTTACAGAAATAATGTATTAAGGATACATTACAAATACTCGTTTCATACCAATTGTTATTCCGATGATTTAAATATTCAAATATAGAAAATTATGCAAGATTTCAGATAGAAAATCATTTTTTTAAATTACGACACCTATTACTCCAATCCTCATCAGGGGCTGATTTTAATCTTCTTAAGGTAATAAATCAATGATGCTTTAATAGTATTACTACATAATATGTATATATTTAAACACTATAACAAAATTAAAGAATAATGCATAATTTATTTTTTTATTTTCATTGAATAGATAACTTCTTTGTTATATTAGAACTAAATAATCAATTTATATACCAAATGATTATTTATTATATAAGTATAAAAAATAAAAATCATAAACCTTTATTTCAACCTATAATGTCAACAAAAAAGGACCTTTATACTTTTCGACTTCGACACTTAAAATTTCCGATATATGATACCCATGTATTAAATTAAAAGGTCAAAAAGGCCCTTAAAACTGGGGTCCATCAAAACGCACACTTTATTCAATAATAAGAGGACGTGAATTGAGTTTCAATTAGGATACATTTTCTCAGACCCTTTTCGCAACCCGGATTATATTATTATAGACCTCATCAGTGAGAAAAATCTTAAAGAGGAAATTACGACCAGTAATCTCAGATACTATATATTGAATTAAATTAAATTAAAACGGATTTATTTATTCTAAACAAATAAGCATATATTTACATGTAAGTGAACACAAAAAAGTACACTACAATTACAGTCCTTTCTTGTGTCTTTCTGACATACGATTATAACATGATTTTTTATTATATATCTTAAACATCTGAAATCTTGATTCACACGCAAGGATAGAAACTGATTTTAATATGAATCCGGTTTTCGTAATGTATTACTTCTCACTTTAATTTCACTTGTCAAAATATATGCGTTGCCCGAGCTATATTGAAGTGAAAAATTGCTTTGCCGTTTGTGTTAGCAGATATATTGTGAGCAGTTCTGTGTTGTAAATGGTCTCGTAATGAATGCTGTATTCCGAGTATGGTGTTGGCTTTTGGAAGTTACCAGTAGGAATGTTTCTTTGGTTATGAAGTATTTGGCTGGCCGAAATTTTGTGAACACTAATTTAAAATGTTACATTTTTAAAGAAAATATTGTTTGTGGTTTACTTATGTTAATTGTTAAGATATATAGGTATTACTAACATTTTGATCATTTATATATTCTTGCAGACATATATATGTGCGTGTGTTTACATACATTAATCTTGCCTTGTTTCTCTTGGATATTTTCCTACTGACCCTAAACACTGATCGTGTTCGGTTCATTACGTCGGCTTTCAGTAAGTGATGATAATTTAAATAAACTGTCATACTTACATACCTCAAGTCTTTGAGTCGGGTTATCGGTGATATATTTGTTTTCTTATATTGACTCGAAATACTAGTATAACTATAAGTTGAGTTTACAAACATGTTCTCGACACTTTTCCTTACATTGAAATAATACTTAGAAACTAAGCCGTGATTACAGTATGCTAATACAGAAACGTATAGTTTACTACCGAGGGTAGCACAGGAACTTTGGTAATTATAATATTTATCACTGATGCGACAGCTTCTGTATTAATTTTTTCTCATACTATTACAACCGATATGGTTTTAATTAGTGAATGTTACAAAGGAACTCATGAAAACTGCCGACATTGTTGCTACCGAACATCGGCAACTGACAGCTGACAGCTGTCAAACACAATAACAACGCCAGGGAATTATTGAGCTCAGCGTAATATCTATTACAAATATATTCGATGTTCGTTTGTTTATGCCATGAAGATATAGATTTACATGACAGATTGTGAGGGATTGTCAATTAGATTGTCCGAGTAGCGTGGAGTTTGTCATATTATTTATTCTTAGATTCTTGAGCTAATACTTTTTTTTAAACACAACTGCGACAGATAATTTTCAAGCCTATCATACCCGAATTCATAATAAGTAACTAAATTAGAAAATAGAGTAATAATTTTAGTATCTTGATAAGCAATGGTAGAGCAGAAATAAGATACAGAAAGTATAAAGGTCTGTAATTTTAAGTTTAAACTAAGACTACAAAATGAATGCTCAAGCTTATTTAAATTATAGCAAGTTTAAATTAAGCTGGACCAAACATAAAGATTTCACTGTTAATATAATCTGTGACCGTTAAATGTCTCATGCTCGTCACACCGATAAGACGAAGCACCTAGACAACCGTATTTACTTACTAGGACCAAGTTATGATAAGAGTTCATTGATCTCTTAAAACAGAAGATTTAAGATAAAACCTTTCTGGATGAACGTCGTTAAGGATTATGGCCGTCTGAGTATTTCAATTACGTTGGAAGTCCCAGTATTTCAGCTATTATTAATTTCGCAGCTTCTTTAGAAATTTAATTTGTAACGTAATATTATCAAAATCATTCCAGAATTCTTAGAAGATTTTTCTTCATGTTTTACCTTTTTTAAACGTTCAACAATGTATTTATTCTCTGCCGCTTCAAGTAAGACAGACGTCTCAATTTAATCTAAAGAGATCGTAACAAAATACGAGGCATATTTTCCTTCCGACCTAAAGTCTCGAAATAACGAACTGTAGACGTCAACAATTTGAAGAACAATGCCTATCTGCAATGTTTCCCTCGTAACATTTTTATGACAAAACCTAATGTTGAGAGACACTTGGCCACCGTTGGGGAGCGAAAGTAGCCCCAGCGACTCCTCACCACAAAACACCGCACAAACATTGTATATGTTATAATTATCACGTGCTCAGCAACTTCTACATACAGTCTCTCCGTAAAGATACTTATAAATTAAGATATCCGAGATTCCTTTTGAAATACTCGAAACTGAATTAAGTTCATATCACGAAGAGTATAATTAATATCGTGGAACAAAGGCGCCCCCGTCTTCAAACACAAATGTGCAGATACAATTTTGGTGAACTTGGAACTCGCTGAATACAAAATTGAAGAAGATATTCAGGGGTTAAGTGTATGAGATTCGACGAATGAAAATTAGCATATTTTATGAATGAGACAGAAACTGAGGTTCTTGAGGTGAATAGTTTCCGAACACTCGAGACGATGATGTGCCGAGTAGAGAAATATTTGTTATGATAATGAACGGTTCAACTGATTACATTAAGTGATTGTCTGTTTATAGATACACACATTGTCATTGTTATAATAAAAAATATCGATGGACTGATCCTTGTCACTCTTTATAAAATAAAGTTGAAAAGGTTGAAAAAAAAGAAATTGTCTTCAAATTCAAATTGTTTTCGTGAAGCCAATAGTAACTCAAGCTAATAAAAGTTATGTTAAGGATTAAAGGATGATCTAGAATGGTATTTTCTTTATTAATTTTAAGGTTAATGACTCGAAAGTTGGAAATTTTAACTATAATCTTAGAAATACCCGAAGACAAAAGAATCCAAGAATTTCTCTATAATAAATGTGACGCATTAGTAAATAAAACGTCTGCGCCTAGAAGAAAAGGCGGAACGTTTCTTGATAATGACACTTATTCCTCAAAGGACTCAAAACTAGCATTAAAAGGTTCCACACGAACGCGAAATACGCACCCCAACTCTATATAAAGATGGAGCCTTTGCAGAACTCCATTCGAATTTGTCGGCAAAGAAAAATACTAGGCACCTGCAACTAAATGCATTCAAGGGTGCGGGATGTAATAGGGTGTGGAGACGTTTGAAGTGCGCTCATTTTGCCCGTCTGAGAGCTGACATATATCATTTCGAGGGCGAAAATTTTTAGAACACTCGGATATGTTATTTTTATTTTGACATCTCTATAATATAGCTGAAGGGCACCAGGCTTCAGCGTTATTCGTGAAAGTAACAGCTTTGTTGACTCGCCGTTAATTGCAGTGTCTTGTTTCAGTGTTGTATCGAAAACGATCAAAAGAAATTTGAGGGAATTTATGAGATTTCTCTTCATAACGACGAATAAAACTACGGACAAATAAACTTGGTGTTACAGAAACGATTTTATGGCATCGCTGTTACATAGCTAAGTTAGCTCAAAGAGTTCATTGTTTTATTAGTAAACAAAGTGAAAACGGATAGTGTGATTCACTCACCTGTAAAAGTAGCTATTAACGTTACGTTTTATCGCTTACAGTATTTTGTTTGTAAAGTCTGCTTTTTGTTATTTTCCCTTCAAGAGGGATGTGTCTCTGTCTGTATATGATGTGATGTACTGAGGGGGTGCACAGACGAAGGGCTTTCATACCCCGGTCCTAAGTAGTCGATTGTTATTGTCATTTATTTCTTTGGAGTTGTCTTTGTCGTTTGGTTTCATTACTCTTAATATTAAAAATTTTTTAATGTAGGACCTGTTGTTGTGTTGTTAATTTGTTGCAATAGCTTTCTTCTTATTACTTCATCAAATGTGTAAAGCTACGTAACCTGTTCCAAGGTAGATCTACGTGGTTAAATCAGTGATATATCAATTCATAGTGTAGTTAGTATATCAACTCTCAGTTAACTTACTGTATAGCTGTAAAGTTGCATAAGGATCCGTTTAGTAACTTCGGTAAGTATCCGATATTCTTCACGAACTTTCTCTTTTATATATTCAGTAGAATATCGTTAGGGATGAACAGTGTTGCGAACAAATTCTATAAACGAAAGAAGCGCGTGTCTAGAGGTGGTCACGATGATTCTATGCGAGCGATTTTATTCGGAATCGATTTTAATATAATCCGTCTGGTGATGTAGGCTGTTAACATTTCCAGTGGGTTTGTTCGCAATAATCTCCTTAAATGGAATAATTGCAACCATTTCGTTTCGGTTATTAGATTTTCCGGAGCCGACTCGGATTCCATTTTGGAGTCTATATTTGTAATAAATTTTTATTTGCCCCTTAACTTCATTTTGAGGTTTTATTGTCTGCGATAACTTTCAGTTGAGCTCTTTCAATAACTCCGTGATAAGCTGATTTGCTTTTTTTAACATTATTTTCGGTCCACTTACAAAGTGTTTAAAAATTTTATGAAACTCTCAGATAAATAATTTCAACGCTCACTTTTCTAACAATGAAAGAAACGCTTCTAAATAATATACACCATATTTACTTATTACAAAATTGGAATTTAAATCCAATCTTCCTAATGACTATTACAGTTTCTTGCTTTACTTTTATATTTTCAATTTATACTGGACCATAAAAAATAAACATTCTGCTAGATCAATGGATATGTCAATTCTTGAATATATGCACCACATTAAATTGAATTCTATTGCAAAAGCAACAGTGCACAAAACCATTCGCAATCTTTACAATTCCTTATAATTTTCTTTCCACTCAAACAAAGTGCACTACAACGTGGACATCTTTCAGGTAACTCAGCGTAAAGCGCGTTAAAGCCCATTTATAAGTTTGCGCTGTTATTAGCTCAACATCTGAAGCACGGCTCGAGCTATTATTAAAAATTTCTCATTATGCACTCCGGACCGCTTTCCCTCCGATTTTATATCAATTACCAGCTACTCCAGCTAAATGCACTTATAGGGTGGTTCAGAATTAACTTAAAGTGTACAATGCGTAACGAAAGTCTTTAAAGATAAATTATAACATCGTCTTTATATATAACATAGGGATGGAAAACATTATTATAACCAATCAAATGTATTGCTTTCTACGCATACGTACATAGCATATATTTGGTAATTTAAATTCGACTACAAACATTGAACTGCTAGCAAACCAAACTTGTTCAGGATGTTGCATTTAAAGTTTCCTATATTTACGTAAGAAACCACTAAAACGATGTCGACTAATCACCTAGTCATTGCTTGCCTGCATTGTTTTGTTACCCAATGTATGTATATATGTATATACTGTATGTATATACTGTATATATGTATATACTGCATGCGGTTAAAGCCGCATCGAGGTATCAGATATGCATCAAATTGTTCATATCATAATTAGATAAATTTATTCATACTATCAAACCATGCGGCAGCAATTATGAAATTTTTAATATAAATTCAATCAAGATTTTATACAGTAATAAATGATTATCGAATGCTAGTGACGCGCAGTCGATATATATTGCTGGGTACGATGTTATGGTTATTACTTGAAAGTTATTTTATAAATTTATTGTTATAACGACATTATAAACTTCGTCTAGCTTTCGAAATCACTTCATTTGTTACCGTCAGTAGAATTATAGAACTTAATAAAATATATCAAACAGAGAAATTGATATTATTGTGCTTTAGATATCCTTATATTATTATATAATACTAGTTAAAAAGTAGCGATCTGTTAAACCCTTCAAACTCCGAGCTAATAGCCTTGCCCTTTGATCTACGTCACATTAATAGTGTACCGGGATTTTTTAAGTGAAAGTACTTGTTACACTCACTCCTCGGTCCAGCGATCTGTTAAAGATATTGATGCAGGAGATAATAATTACTTAAGACATTCATTTATATTTCTCGTTCAATATAAATTTGTTTTTTTTTAGACCTCTTTAAGATTTATGTTCTCATTAAAACGCTTACTTGATTTCATATAACTTCTGTCATAGTATCTGTTTGATGATAATTTCATCAAACATATTATATGTACTTAAATATAACATTACATTGCTATTCTATTCGTAATCTAACAATGCTAAAGTTC
>DVQP01002339.1:0-12812 GCA_018231745.1 Danaus eresimus
TTAATAATTATTTTTTTTTTAATACTTGTTTTAAATACTCCGATAGTATATTAATTAACTTAAATATTTTACCTACATATATACAGTATTTAAATAAAATATTTTATACTCATCGTTTCTGAAACGCGAAATTAAATACGGATTAGTTTGTTGAAAGTCCATTCTTTATTCACGTTTAATAAAGTCATGAAGTTGATGTCTGAAATTGAATTTCAGACTCCATTTTCAACGCGAAAAGGTAATCCCTAATTGGTTAGTATGTTATAAATAAGTTAACCTGAAATTCTAGCTTTGAGATAAAATGTCCGATTTAAAACACAGCGTGGAATGAAAACTCGTTGTTGCTAAGTCAATCAAAGCCTTAATAGAATCACGGAATGAGGCTGAACGGGATATGAACTTTAGGAATAAAAAATATTCAAAAAATGACACGTAAGGACTTCATACCCTGGAATTATCTATCTTTGCTTTAACTATCTAAATGTTGGCTTCTTTGAAGTTAAATAAAAAATTACTTTAAAATATTGCGTTTATTTCATAAATCTAAGCAATAAATTACTAAGCATATTTTTATCTTAACTTCAATGCGCTAAAGTTAAAGATTTTACAAATACAAACATCATTATTGTGAATCTATGATGAAAGGAAAAAACATGTTTGAAATGTAAAGCGCTAAAGTTATTGAAAAAGAAAGGAATAAAACGATCTTATACAGTCTAAGCGTGGCCTATTTGTTATCTCGCCGGGGAAACCCATCCCGGCGTCCTCCCGAAGACGAGCGCAAAGCAACAGAATACCGTCGCAAAATGCGAAGTTGTGATAATCATGAAAGCCGAAAGCTATGCGACTTCGGTTTTTGTTCCGTATAAATGTTGTAACTTGTTATCATCTTTATTATTTGACTTTTATGAATTTACATTACTTAAAAATATATTATTGTTTTCTCATTTTATAACTGAAATATATGGATATAATACTAAATGTAAATGTTTTAACGTAAATTGATTACTATGTTACAGCAAGCAAATGTAAGTTACGTACATTGCTATAGTAAATATTTTTGATTTAGATTTGGATAGTGAGTTTCATAATGTCCTGAATAAGTCACCATAAAGATACCATTGAGTCAATCAAAATGGAAGAGGGCGGTTTTGGAATTTTGTTTTGTTGTAACAGAAAAAGGAAAAAGATTTTTCGCTGACTTTCACGTAAACAGTTACAAAAAGACGTTGTAACTAACAACAAAGTGAACATTGTAATGGGCATGGCGATTTTACTGATTTACAGAAATTGTGTTAGCGATTTACTTTCGCTCTGCGACATTGCGGTCTTTAGATGTTCATTTAAAGTTTGTACATCAACCGTGGAGTTAGTGATTCAATCACTACACTATTTTAGATAAAAGTTGAATAGGAAACTGTTCGTTTAATGGCCATGTTTGTTTTACTGTGAGAAAAAGGTTACGTGCTGAATTGAAAAGACTATAGTGATCTATGGCAATATAATATCTTGTTTGGAATAAATTTACTCTTTTTCTTAGAATAAAAAGACATTGAACAAAAAAATAATAATTAAAATATACATTCCTTTTTAATCTCTACCACTGTTGCAACGTGTATTTTTATATTCATAACTTTTCATACGATTAAAAATATTATCTAATCTTATATATTTGTGAAATTGAATCATAATATATAAAATCAAGATTATTTTATCTTTTTCTTTTCTAACAAACATCATTCAGCATCTCTTATAAAGTAATGATGATATAAAATTTCCGAAATGTTTTAATATAAAAATTCGTACGTGGTTTTATTTCGGTAGACAAAATATTTTTAATAACAGCTGAGACTAACCTTAAACCAACCGGAAAACAATTTCGCTTCCTTCCTTATATCCTTTCTTCTCTTTTAGTGCTGTTCAAACCTTCCGAAACAATCTTTCACTCAATCTTCTTTGACTTAACACTGTTACCGGAACAGTTACTGTTACGTCCACAGATTATTTTTATAAAGACTTAGCAAAACTAAACTATATAAACATATGTTATTACGAGTACTTTGTAGTGAATTTTTATGTATTATTTTATAACCAAATCATTGAATTTAACAATAAAATTATCGAATCCAACTTTTCATTATTGTTTTATGTTTATGTATGTATGTCAGAATGATAGTTGTATTTCAATACTTTGTCATATTAATATTCATTTCAAACTAATCCTCACTTCGATGCTTCAGACGTTCATATTGTTTGTTAACATACATTTTTATAGTAAAATGTTTTTTCCAAACAAAAAGCTTTCAAAAATCTAACCACTAAATATTTTTGGTTACTGAAAAGCGCTTCAAATTCAAATAAACTCATAAATTGGAAACATGTTTTTTAGCTCTATTTTATAAAGTGGTTTTAGCAGCGACCATCAAATATTTATGCAATATCCGCAGCTTAAAGATCCGTGCAAGCTGTTCTGTTTGTATTTAATCAGCAATTATCTGGGACCGCAGTAGCTTATCAATAGCTAATATAGCTCGTATGTGGTTTAATTAATACCCTGTTTTCATTCAAACGTGTTACGGCTCCAGTTGTCAAAATTCTAATTAATAGTCATAGTCTTTGAATATAGTTAGCTTTTAGGAATAAATTTTGAAATACTTTAGGAATAAAAAGATATTAAAATTTACATTAACGATATTCTCTATTTGAAAAACGGTGAAAATAATATTTCATACAATTTTTGTTTTACCCAGTTTTTCACTTTAATAGATTTTTTTAAACAAATTTGATTTCCGCACTCACTTTTTTAAAGACACATTATTACGTATAATATTAATAATATATACATATACAAAATTATAGTTACTATTCGTAGAAATTTGTGTAAAAATATTAAAGAAAGCCTAATTTTCTTTTTCATTTCATGTACTTTTCCATTAATGAAAGCGCATACGTGATTCATGTTGCCACAAGAGGTTGACTCATGTCAGAATTACTTTGTCTTTATCCACTTTGACTAATGTAACACTAGAATTCAAAAGGGATTTTACATAAAGCTCAAAACGTCTAGTCTGCCCAATTGGATGCCGTGAACTTTGTTGACAAACTCGTAAGGATTTTACAATGACTAGCAAGAGGGACTTAAAAATATAATACCAATGAATGTGGAATTTCTCTAAACAATAACGAATAATAAATCTGATGATAACAAGCTTTTATCTCATCCAGCCTAGACCGCCATTACTGTTAAAAACAATAGCAAAACGTAATATATAATTTCATATAAATAATAAATAAAATGTCAAATATTTATAAAACAAAGTTTTTTGTAGTGTTATTATTGCAAAGAATTAAATATTCTTAGATATTCATAATATATTTTGATTGACTTTGATATGCATATGTAGCTAATAATCTATTTAAATGAAACTTAGTTTTTCGCGCTCAGACTGCGGATTAATCTCAGGAGGAGGAGATGAAGGAGACACTTCTAGCTCATCGAAAAGTGTCTCGAAACTTCCTAAATTTGTAGTTATAAAATAATAAAAAAAAACACGTAGTAACCGAAACACTAAGTGTCATTCAAATGAGTATATGTGAGAACCTTATTTATAAATAATTTATTTAATCTGCTACAGTTGACGAAACATACCCGTAAAAAACAGTTTCACACTGACATAAGTAAATCAAGTTAAAGTCAGCCTATTTACCAAATTTATCTCGTTTTTCTGACACACATGCAGCTGTATTTATTCATGAAATTTTAACTAGTAAATTTTACTGAAAAATTAAAAGTCATTATTAAATAAAATAAATAAAAAGCAATTCATTTTTATAACGACGTTCTCGCAATTGAAGTGGTCGCTACTTCATTATGCGCCGGCCTAGTATTTTGTGTTTTACTTATTATATAACTGAATACGGCCATAATACGAATTGTATCAATTATTTATATATACATTTGTAATCTATATATAACACATGTAGTATATAAGTCCATTAAATAAAGATTATTCATTACTGTGTAACTTGTATTTATATTTTTATTGGAAGTCTACGTATAATCGGAATTGCAGAAAAATTAATACGTTAAAAATAAACATCACCGTATGCAAAGAACATTTTAAATTTTTATTTCTACGAAGTCGCAATAAACTGATTCAAACAATCAATTCGTTTCCTGATGGTCTTCTAGGAATAACGTTTTCATTTGAAAATTGTAAAACCGTAGAGAGCTCAACGTTTTAACTTTTCCTAGTATTTATTTCAAATGTATCAATATTTGAATTATATCGTATATGTATGAATATGATGTTTTCTGGGTATTTCGTTTAAAGGGATGTATTTATTTATAGTTCCGGAACTTGGCGGTTTGGCGAGGCGAGCCGCTGGTTGTTCCAGCGCTTTCTCAGCACCTTCACCAGCTGCACATCATGACCCAGGTATGACTTCATAATATCAGTTATGCTGATATTTGATAAATAAACAACTAACTACATTAATTTACATATACACGTAATGTAACCTCGGAACATAAAAAGCTAACATACGACCGAATTTCAACGACATTTACAATATTTCTCCAACTTTAATACTTTTGATGTCTTACATTTTCGTATGGATTTAATTAATATTGCTCTATAAGGTTCGGTGAATTCCAATGTTATATATTAATTAATGAAGCATTCAAAGTTATTGAAGTTTCTTTACTTGATATAATGTTTATTCACTTAATACAAAAGCGCTAAGCTTTGCCATTTAACTTTTAGAATTTGGTAAACATCTCCTAAAACTATTTCGCTTTTGTTTTCACGCTGCATACCAGTAATATATTTGTTTTATTCTTACTTATAAAGGATTATATTATTTTAGAAAATACATCTATATTTTAACTCTTATAAAAATTAGATAATTACTTTCTCTCCGTCTGTATTTTGCATCTTTTCGCTCAAAATATAGGAAATATTAAGTAAAAAATTGGCAAACCCGAAGTCCTCATTTAAAAATGAGATATAGGCATATTTTTTGTGGGAATACCAACAAGTTCTACACAAAATGAACGAGAAAGTTGCAGACACAGTACTCGTCTGATATTACGATATTTGGCACAAATTCAGGTTTAAGTTAGATGAAAATATATTCTTAATTTATGTGAAAATTCGCAAAATCTATCTACAAATGAATATTCGCTTAGTGCCTATAAGTTTTATTTAAGAATTTTTAATGCATAAGTTAGACAAAAAGACAATTAAATAATTTCATAAACTTTCAACACTAATGGTGTTGTATCAAGATGAAATTAATTCTAAAACGGAAAGTTGAATTCCGAATGAAGTTATAGCGAGTCCAGATCTCTTTAATACGGCATTGTAACTTCTTTCAACTCAGCCGGCAGTCGGTTAAGTAATTAATTCTTTTGCAGAGACCTTTGAATAAATCACTTCACAGCCAACTCGAGCATTATAAGAGTTGTCTTTTAAATTTTAAATATCGCATTCAATGATTCGTTATATCTTCACATATTTGATCTTACATTTTTATTATAACTACATTTATCTATCTACACTTTAACGGGATGTTTACAAGATAATAATTTATCAAATTAAATATAAAATATTGGTTACAGCGAAACATAATTTAGAATGAGACTTATTTTTATATTTCATATCATATATAAAAATGATTTAGTAGATAAATAATATGTACACAATATATGTCTGAACAATAACGTCAAATATTCACATTACGAATATAATAAACGATTTTAATAGCTAATGCCGTATCCATATACTATTAAGTTACATAACAAAACAATTGAAAGATTGCGAATCCTGAAATAAGCAATACTTTTCTAAGTCCTCTAAAGCTATTTGGTATAAGCACATTCCGTCGGTCCCGCTAAAGTACTACTGCTAACTTGTTTTGCACTTCGCTGTGCTAAAACTGAGAGCTAGTTCGTAAACGGAAATCTTTGCTTTCAACCCTGAATTAGCTGTCGGTCTTTGAGAAGTATTCTAAATTACTTTAGAGAACATTATATATGTGTATGTGTTAACGTAATACATTAATTAAAAAGAACGCGTTTGGCTTCAAACATTTTTTTCAAGTAAATATTCGTGTTAAAATTTTTAATTGGTCGATAAAGTTAAGTTAGATAAACAGATTTTGGTATACTGTCCAAACGAATATTCTGAAACAAAAACAATAATCTAATTTGTATTATGTGCTATAAGTTAATATATTCAGACACCCACCTCAAATCTTGCCCAGACTGAGCATACTAGTTCCTTATCCACAATAAATTGTTATTAGTTTTTATGGTTTACTATACAGAGAGCCGTAAATTTAAACTTACTAACTTCCACAAGTTTTGTATAATCCGATCCAAGGAGCTCGTTACAGTAATAGCGTTGTTTTAGAAATTATTATTATGTACTAACTCAAATATCTTAATTAAAATTTCATGTATCCTATCATCTTTTAATGACCTTTTACGTACATACATACATACATATGTATGTACCTGCCTACACTTAATATTTTTCATTACAGTATTAAAACGATAAATTTCAAAAGCTCTATATTTATGCTTGTTTTCTTGTACTACTTCATAATGTTTCTACGAAGTTTCAAACAAATATAGAATCATTTCTAACATAAATAACAACTTCATTTTTTAAAAGCATGTTATTAAGTTTATTATGCGTTTCCCAGTGTTCATGAAAAGAAATATCTCACTTAAGCACCGGCGGAGTAAATAAAAAAATATGAACAACAAATAAAATTCTACATAGAAAACTAATGTGGATACTTAAATAAACATCCGATGAAAAATAAGATAAAAACTCATGAAAAACTCAACATGCAAAGGTTTTGCGAAAAATATAAAAACGTACACGTCCTGAATAAAAATAGAGAGGCCTATTATTAAGGCAATATTCTGTTACATGAACTGAATTTATTTGTCCGCTGTTACGTTAGACCTCTTTTATGCTACAGTTAACTCAAATTAAATGATTAATATGTCTGATAGAGCCTGTTTTCTTTTCCAAATCGACTTTCTGAATGTTTAATTCTTAGATAAGATCTCATTCTTATAGATAATATTATGTCTGGAAACAATTGAATATGTGGATATACGGAATTTACTATTGTATAAATTTCATGTATCCTCGTATTAGTAACACATTTCATTAATAGATATTTAGGTTTTAAACTTGTAGCAATGAATTGTTAAACAATAAGTTAATATTAGTCTTGTTCACATGTTATGAAATTGTCTACACATTCTAGTGAAGTCGAATGTGCCTAAGCGTCTGTATAAAGGAGTTTCCTTAAGTCTCGTTTCCCTTATAGTAATTTGTCCTCATAAAATGGCAACCCTACTCGAGAGACGCAGTTTTATGACAAACAAGAACTTATGAAAGTTTAATAAAAGATACATTGTACACAAAACGATCACCATTATTGCGTAGGCATTGCATAAACACACACACACATATATATATATATATGGAGATGTGTGTATGTGTGTTTATATATTTACGTATTGCTTCCTTTAATTGGTTTACTATACCATACTAAAGTCTTTTATGTAAAATGTAATATATAAAATTTCCATGGCATTATATTAGTTGCGTAACCCTCCGAAACGACTTTACCGGATTTTATCAAATTATATATACGTATTCAGTAGGTCTGAGAATCGGATACTATCTATTTTTCATACCCCTAAGTGATAAGGGTTGTCACCCTTAAATTTTTATTTTAACTTTTGCACGAAATTTTTTATTTAATTTTTTTATAAAGTGGCATTAAAAATATATACAACCCTAAATTTTTACTTTTTCATCACCAACTCCTATGTTTTTGTAGCTATTTTAATAATTTAATCATTTTTCATCCCGCTTGATATCTGATTGATGTGACTTTTATGTAAATGTTTTTCCCTCTATTTATAATATATATATTGTTTCCTTAAATTGGCCTACTGTACCATACTAAATTCCTTTATATAGAATGAAATATCATTAATAGCTAAAAATATATAATTGTCTGCTATAACTTTTTTTTTTGTATAACGCTTTCATAAAGTCACTCTACATTTTTACTAATCCAAAGCTATTTTTTTAACTGAGTTGTTGTTTCTAAATGTTAAAAAGGTAATTATTTTAGATTATCTAATGTTTTAGATTATCTAATTCACTTGCCAAATAAAAAAAGTACATTTTTTTATACCCACACAATTATCAGGGGGTACACTTCGATAACGGACAAATAAAGAATCGTGTGTATAAAATATTTAGCTAGCATATCGTCTAAACATTGGTTTCACGAATTTCCAATGGCGCGAAAACAGTATAAACTATAAATCCAGTGACTCGCCGGCAAACAATATTCCGAACAAAAATAACATACGAACCCAGATCGCTTATATCAATAGTTGTAAATATGTATTAAATGAATTCACATACATATATGCTATTTGTTTTCTTTATTTAGTTAGTTTATTTATATTCTCCGACATTACCTACGATCGAGCCATTTAAGATAGATTCATAGCCAACTTTATTATTTTCATAATTATCATTCATTTAAAATATTTAAGCGTTTACAAAGAAAATCATACGAATGGAATAGAAAATATGTCCGTGATGTCACCAACAGTAAAAGAGATTCGGAAAACGATTCGACAAATATGATATTGATACAAATACTCACCTAGTATTTATTGATGATAAATATGGATAATGTAACATTCAATGGAATCTCGTGGAAGCAACAACTGACTTTAGGAATTTATTGCTAAGGAATATGTTTATTAAAAGTATTTGTCAGCAATAAACGCTGTAAGAGCAATTCTCAGACAGCGACTTTACACGACGTTATTAACATAAGCACTATGTTTATACATAATCCTTCACGCTATACCACATGAATTTCCCTAACAAACGGTTAAATTTTATTACAAGTTTAGAATTTTTATTCTGGTTTATTGAGGAACAGTTACAAAACTATAACTATAACTATAGGACCTTGAATATAACTTATGTTAACCAAAATATTTATACATTATACGAATTATAGTTTAAATATATATAAATTCCTATTCCTATACCTCACTAACCTACTTTGAGGTGCTAATTATTATTTTTTTTAATTATTACTGCCATAATAATGTAGGAAAGCGAGTTGTATCTAAAAAAATATTATCTCAATCATATAAAAATATTTAAGAGTCCTTAATTTTTTCTTGTGAAGTTATACAGTATATTTTTATGGCTAACTTAATGTGATATGAAAGAAAAAGTAAGATAGGCCAAGAGCCGTGAACGCTATAAAACACAAAGAGCATATTAATCTAATTGCATAATGAGTTCGTAAAAAGCGAGATCTATGAACGAGGTTATTTATTTCTCACATTTGCAGATTCTATAGAATTTCTTGAATGCAATTTCATATAATAAATACATTTGTACATAATGTTATTTTCTCTAAACACTTACTGTATACAATATATTTTAATGTATTCATTAGTTTATTTAATAGGGCTTTTTGTGAAGGAAGAAAGCAGAAATTTATACGGACATTTATAAGTATTGCACAAGTAACGGAGGCGTGAAGTGAGCCGAATCGTTTATTTATGTATTAATATATATTTAGGTACACTTATATCTCACCGCGTTAACGCTTATTTACAGCTGTAATAAAATCTGATACAGACGAAATGCGATCGCGGCCTGTTCGGAAGCAAAATTCATTTCTGACGTCTCATTTGGAATGTTTAAATCTGTGTCTATAATAGTTATTGTTATTTTTTTATTAAGCCTTTTTTTTGACTTTCATTAAATTTGCGTTATTTTCAAAATTCTCCTTTAAAATATTTTTCATCTTATAATTATGAAGTATTTAATATGTTGACGTGAGAAAAATCTATCTATTTATTTGGTATTTGTCATAAGTTTGATATAAATGTATTTTCAGCCATAAACCATAAAACCGATAAGAATGCTACAAACATGATACTCCAGTTGACGAATAAAGAGCAAAAATGATATCAGCATCATAAGTTTCACGTACATTGATGAATTCCAATGTAAATAAAAAGACTCCCGTGCCTAGAGGTTTCCTCGTAAAACAAGGACTTGTTGTCATAAATTGTTTCAATGTCAACGAACAGAATTGTTTTGCCGAACGATCCATCTCTGTTTCTAGCACAGCATCTTGTATGTACTATAACATAATATGACACACCACAATATGCAATTTTACGATCTCTCCAGACATCAATTTACTATAAAGCCTCCTTTACCCTGACACTATTATTTATAACATACGTTTTATACATCATTAAGAATTTATGAAAATTAATTTCAATAAATACAAGGATGACAGGAAATCGAATGAGCTTGTTATGGAAATATTTTTTTATGTTGCTATAATAATACTCGAAGATTGGAATACAGCGAATGTGTTTTAACGAAGAATCGACTGTTAACAGTTTTGTATTGGAATTCGACATCAGTTCTCCCTTTCTCGTTACAGTCTAGTATCGGGGGCGTCGTTAGTTTTTTTCGTTTAAGGCCATGTGTACTGTGTATCAAGTGCCAGCTAGCAGTAGCGAACCTTTTTCGATAGCTGCAATATCCATTACCCGTTACTAAGTACACGTGGCCAATTTACGTTATGAATAAATCTCCGTCAGGATTCCAAACCAGCAATTTACCCCGCCGTGCGGACCGTTCCGGCTTTATTATTTCCCCACTTCATATTTCGGGCGTTTATTAATGATTTTGTAATTGGTCTGTCGCTTGCATTCGCAAACGTTCGCTCGATTACATCACATGTATGCAATATTAAAACATGATTAAAATTGTCGCTCGGTCGCGCGTTCCTTTGATGTGTACACTTCCATTTCAACTGCTAATAAACAATTTTCTGTAACTTTTATGTTGTTTATTCACAGTTAAAAATAAATTTTCGTCTCCCTTTTCGCAATGAAACGTGGTCGAAATTTCGGATACAGTTTCAGCTTTGTAATATTTTATGTATGGTATGAAATAATTATATCAAAATAAATAACACTTTATTTTTTAATACATTTAAATTCACAATAATAAATTTACTGTAACTGGTCTATTATCACGATTCTTTGATATGAAAATATTTTATACGGAACCCAAGATGTTTATTGTTTTCTAAATATCTTTCTTTATGTTTTATAACTGAAAGGGACTATACTAAATCCAATCTAGCTTATAAACTGTCCCTAACACGATCCATACTAACCTATAACTGTCTTAGTTACATTAAACTGTATGACGGGAAAATTCGCTTTGATGATAATATAGTAAATTCATGAGAATTTACCGCAACATTATATTGATAATACGTACCTTTTATACAGTTCTGCGCTATTAGATCCTTTAGAAATTCTATGGGACGATATAATTGATATATGGCATCTGTTTAGAAGAAATAAAATTAAAAATACTTACATGCCAATTAAATAACTTAAATGCATTGCTACATTGTATGAGGAGTTATTAATTTGACAGGCAATTAATCTGTAAAGAATTTCTACTAATTTATAGTAGCAAATTTATGTGACATAATTTATATTTGATTATAGAAAATGTATTAAAAAACACAATACAATCAATTTTACAGGAATTCTGTGATGATTATCAATGATATGTGTTATCCGATGTTAAATGTTGGATATGTTATTCTTTATAAAGAGCTTAAACATCAAAATAATTTTGTAGTTATATCATTCAGTTTGATATGAAAAATTTCATAATAATTAATAGAATATAATATACACGTGGTAATTCATATATTTATTATATATTGCAATTATTCTAATTCATCAATAATAAGATACTTTTATAATGTTTTTCTTGTGATCTGTAAATTATTGGAGTCAAAAAATATTATATTATTTTGTTTGTTCATTCAGTGAGTCGTTACAAGCGAACATAAAGGGTTCTCAGCTCTGAAACAATTTAACAGATTCATTTGCGTTTATAGATTTTTCATTTTATATTAAATTAGAATTTTCGTAAAAATGTTATAGGCACTATTAATTTCAAGCTGATGTTTCACAAAACAATAAAGTTACATCTTGTGTTTTCAAACGATTCATATTTGTAACCTTTAACATTATTCTACTAAATTGGCTAACTGTGGGTGGTGTGGGCTAAAAGTGGGCTTTATATATATTTAAGATAATATTGAATAACAAATGTTACTCCTGTGGTGTGAAAACAAAATGGATGCCCCAAGAATGAAGTTGAGGAAGATATAAAAAACCTTAAAGTCACTGAGAACAAACTTAATGGATTTAGCTGAAATCTTCAGTACTTTACTATGATTATAAGATGTGATCTATGGGAGATTCTGCAAATTTTGTAAACGTGAAGTAAACTTGGATCCACGTGGTCCAATGTCTGAAGTAGCTTTTATCAATAAAATTTAGTAACAATGAAACATAATTAAGAGAAAGTTTTCGCTGTTAAAGAAACATATTCAGATTTTAAAATAACAATGAGTAGGGAAGGAGGGAATTTTAGAATTAGAATATATTTCAGAATTTACAGACCTGATTCGACTAATCGAGATATTGGCAAACACGTTTTGGTGTTTCATAAAAGAAATGGAATATTTCTTAATATATCATGGCCAGTTTTTTTAAGTAAACCAATTGAAAGAAACTAAAATATTTCGGATTTACTACGCGATATTTTATTAATTTAAAACCCGTGATCACGGCTACTGTAAAGTAACCGAAACGTCGGGATAATGTAGTTTTA
>DVQP01002340.1:0-12810 GCA_018231745.1 Danaus eresimus
CCTCATAGACATTTTATGTTTATCTATCCATGAGTTTCAGTATCATCCATGAGTCAAGATTTTAAGTAATATAATAATATACCTTCAAAATGTTTCCCGAAAATTGTCTGCCCCAATATATCAAAAGGCGCTTATACATCTACTCTAACATCTTATGATTTCAAATATTAAAGTTTTAGTTACTTAAAGTTTTGCCACTTTTAATATTTAATTATTATAATTACATTTTCGGATTTAACTAGCATATATTTTCATTATTAGTTTTCTATTAATATTTACATAACATAACAATAAATAATTTCAGAAATAATTCAGGAAATATCTTTGATAGATTTCATGAAATATATAAACCAATTTAATAATAGTACATAGTTAAGTTAAATTGAATTTTTGTTGTAAAAGTTGTATTAATATAAAATTTAATTCACACCAAACAACAATAAAAGCTAGAAAACATTGAAATAGAAAGTGAAATCTAATTTCGTTAATTAATGTGCGTAAAAATATTTTTTTTATCTTATTCCATATCTAAAACCCAATAACGTTGGCCCGTTATATTAATTTATAGGAATATTTAAAATAAATTAAATAAAATTCTACGAAGCTGAAACAAAGAATATAGGAAGGAAGCATTGCAGTTTGATTCTTAATAAGGTAATATTATAAAGGTACGATAATCATTTCGGCTGTTCAAAGATTCGATGCTCGGCGGCCTGGTGACATGGGGTCATTAAGGACCCAATCACGCGCGGACTAAACTGCGACACGTGCTTATGGAGGGTGCGCACACATACAGGGAGCTCTCATAATAATATAACATTAATTATGAAGTTATTACAAAATGTGTTATTTCTGCGTTGATTATTTTTTAAGAAAAAAATTATTGAAGTCACTAAATAATATTTTAACATCACATATCTCTCTAATTATATGAAATAGCTTATTTTATTTAATTTATATTTCATTAATCTTTTCGTAGGTAGGATTCGTCGTAGTTTATGTGCTGGTGCACCATGTGCTTCGTCAGACGACGTCGGTGTGTTTAACCATAAAGTCAGGGAGGTCCTCAAAAAGGTGCCGGCGTGACTTACCAAATCACGTACTGCACCCCAATGTAAACAATAGACAAAGGTACCGGGCGGTTATTAGGCTAAGCGATTGTTATCACGACGCCCTATCTCGTACGAGGAATTGGAGATGATTTCGACAGTTTTTGGGCATATGATATGAGATTGTATTATGAAGCAGCTTCCTTATGCTCAGAACATCAAGAAAGATCCGAAATAAAATTGAATTGTCTGCTTGTTCTAATGTTATATAAAACTTTCTTGTGTACACACACAAGATGGCACTAAGTTTTTCGGATTTAATTATTTTATTTTTACATTTTCTCGCTGTTTTGATTACTTTACAGCAACCGTGATCACGGTCAGACAAAATGAACTCATATAGTAAAAATGTAAATCTCGTAGTCATCCCAAAAACATTTTTAAACTTTTTTCTGCTTGTTACTTATAAGGCAATAAATAGACAATTTCTTAATTAGATTCTGATGCGTTTATGGTAAATTATTTTCTTATTTTGACGGTATTTACCCGTTTTACGTATAACGTTTAAAAATACTTAAAGTCGGAACAGTTCTGATAGTTCTGACTGACGGAACAGCTCTGAATAGGTACATATTTATTAATAAGAATTGTTTTAAAATATATATTTTTAAATAAGGCAATTAGGTGTATAACAATAATCTTATAACAAACATACGTATTTTTGTGAATAAGTTTAATGTAAAATGCAGCTATCTCTTTAAAACTGCGCAAGGATTCCTTTCAGCGGGGTAGGATATGGCGGATTTTTTTAAATGTTAAAAAACAATTAGAGTGTATGAACTAAAAAAAGGAAATTTATAAAGTCGTGAAAGAGATAATATTTCCACTGCATTTGATTCAACTAAAAATAAATTTAGTTTTTCGTAGTTATATGTTAATGAAATAATAAGCTCGTACATTGTGCTGTAATCGTTTTTAAATTATAAGTTCTACATACTGTGAGGTAGAGGAGTCTTTTAGTATTGCTCACTTGTACCTAAAAAAACGCTAGCTTTTAATCATAAAGGTAAAAAAAATAATATGAATTTCATTAAGTTTATATTTTATTTTATAATATGATTGAAAAAAAGTATCATATAACGTATAACATATTTAATATCGTTTTTTTATCAGGTTCAAATATTTTTATTACCATTTGTATCCTTGACCCCTTAAATCCACCTGTGTTAAACTTGACCCGTAGTGCCTAATCAAAGAAATCGGCGGGCGGGCTCTGATTTAATGCCCTCGCTAATTATGCCTTGTTCAAATTGTACCTTTCTCACGGAACGCAAGCCCAGAGATATCGCGGCTTGTTTGCTTACAAGAATTGTAAATAAATATACCACTTTAAAAAAATATACTAGATTGACCAATTATTAGTTTAATATTTTATGTTTATATTATTAATTTATTAAAATAAAATGATTTTAAAATATGTCGCATGTGACAATCTTCTCGCTGAATATTTCTATTTAAATGTAAGCTGGTAAGCCTCCATTTGCACGTAATAAAGGCAAGCCGTTGAGATTTCTTAGTGGCACGTTAAAATCTTTATATCTCAATAAAGATTGCACATTAGCAAACTGTCGTTTAAACACAGTTTACGATATTGGTATACTGTATAAGGGCTCGCTTGTACCTTATGCCCTCACTATACTTACCAACCTGTTGCCGGTCAACCTTCGGGATATTTTCATCTCTGTCACGCCCACAAAACTCGCAATATCTCTATCGCCATGGCCAATCTCAGGTCAGACTAAGCCAGTAATGGTACACATATTTAAGTAAAGATGTTGTTTTTGCAAAAAAAAGTTACGCTTGATTTCTGTACTGCAAATAACTAGTCCCGGAGCGCGATTCTGCTTTGTAATTTCGATGCTCGTTTTATTATACTCGCATCGGCGTTTACTTAATAAAAGGTTAAAATTTTAAGAACTTTGCTTTATTGAGGGACATCCAGGAATATCTTCTATGTGTGTGAACACTGGAAACGCGAATTAACGAGTTTATTAGATGGTTTATATAAACTTAGTAACAGTAACAGTTACACAGCTGTTTTACCCTGATTTGTATCACAGGCGTATTCGAGTAAATCGCACAGATCCAGGAACGTTCTCTTCTCGTCTCCCATTCTACCGCAAATTGGTATCGTGTCATGAATACAAGTTTCTGCCAAACTGCAGAATTGGTCTATCTTATTCTGCAAAGAAATCATAAATTATGTTTATATATAGATTACATTTATTCAACTTAATTTACCAGCAACATTACTCTTATTTTTAATGTTTTTAATTATTTATTTTGTTTAAAAAATTTTGTGCATTAATTTTTCTTAAATATAATCAAGAACATATACATAGAACGACAAATGCGTATGTATACCTCAACATCAAGTTTTTTACTTAAAAAAACTATTTTTCGATTCATATACAAGCGATTTACATAATTTGCATATTTTTCCTTGCCAAAAAAATTGTAGGATCAAATTCAATCAAACAAATAATTAATGAAACGAATAATCTAAATGATTCTTATTTTTTTGTAATAAAATGAATGTTTGCATCACCACTTCCTTAATATATCAAATCCAGTGACATCACTATCTATTTATAGATATGAAATCAATATAATTTTAATTTATAGATCAGTTCTTACGGACGGAGTGGATGCGTAATCAGGAAGATGGCTGGCAACTGGTCCCAGAGACCATAATATATCTGTAATAAAGACATAATTATGACTACATAAACTCCCTATAAAGAAGATTAATTTTATCATATTACACTATATTTTTTATAGCAAATAAATGCACTGTTTAATTTATTTCGAAATACCCTCAAAGGAATGCGAGAGATTAGTTTTAGAAGCTATTTAGTCTAGATCAGATTAAATACAGTTACATATATTTATGTTCTTATAAATATACATAAGGTCTCATACAAGTTAATAGCTACAATATATTAGTATTGGTATCGTCGAGCAATTAAGATATTGCCTTGTAATAAGATAATTCCTATTTATTATTATTGTATGGTAAAATCTCTTGGTCACTGTGTTTCTAGTGAAAATAAGTTTGCAATTGAATAAAGACCGAATGTTAATTTATATCAAACAAGCTTTTTTTCATATAAACATTAAACATTACTTTCATTATGGAGGTAAACTGAATGAGGTTTTGTATATGTTTTTTTTAAATCTTAGATGTGAAGAAAATATTTTTATGTCTTTAATTTCCTATTATTTTCAGTCATATTTAAAAATCATATTAACTTGTAGTAATTTGTGTACAATTCTGGTTTTACTCAATCTGGGATATTACGGAACATCTGATCACTTAACACAAACGAATTGAGTTCAAAAATTTGAATATTCATTTGTCATTAACGTACATCAATTCAGAACTTTATTACATAGCAAACTTTTCTTTCGATTTTTCACAGTTTTTAAAATACATTATAATTGTTTAAATACATAAATAGACATATTTTTAGCTAAATAGTTAGAAAGAAAAAAAAGAAAGAAAAGTTAGAAAGTTTTACTTTAAGACAAGAAATGCCTTGAAAGCATATATTTTTTTGTGGAAGAAACTTATTTTTGTTTTCGTGCGTATTAAGTTGTCACTCATTGGAAAATTTTTGCTCTTATTATTAATGATTATGCTTAAAATTATAACAAAGAGATACGTTAATATTAAATCCATCCTTATGTAATAAGATTTCAGAATATCTGATAATTTTACTTAACCGTATTAACGAATACGTAAGCGGATACATTTTAATTAGAATATGAAATAGTTATGTTAAATTTACATTCTTGGCATTAACGTATAATCTGTGCTTAGCTTATGAATTTAATGGTTAAATGTAATGCATTTCTCTGTTTAAGAATTCAAACGAGACGTTTAAGGACTGGTATGTATAATATGCCATACCGCATTTTATTTGTTTCCTTATATTTTGTTTCATGAGTTTTGGAAATTAGGAAGAAAAAAAGGGAATGGATTCGTATAGTAGATTGAAATTTCACATTGATTAACAAGCTGACAACAGCTTTTCGAATTAGTAAGACAAAATTATGCCACCAACCAATTCGTTTTGATCCGGTATGTCGTCGGCTAAAGTCAATGGAGGATGAGTCTCAACAGTTGCTTAGAGATTGGTGCCGAGTATAGTATGCCAAGATATTCATTGTGCAGCATCATTGATCTTGAAAAGTACATAGATTTAGAAATGGGTACTTTTGAGAGCTTTGAGCTTCCCTGCAGTCATCAAATCAAGCTCATAACGGTAGTCTTACTATGGTTGTGTTTTTAAGTTATAGTTTCAAGGCATCATTTAACTTCCACCCTCCATATTTCCTATTCATTTACAGAAAATGAATCATACGTATATCCGAATTTTAATATCTCGCAAATCCTCCCCTACCTAGAAACATAGACGCACTTGTTTTTTTTTGGTTCCATACTGATTCCTTACTATCTAAAACGACTTTTGAGATTTTTTTATGTGTACAAATTATGACATCTAAAATGCTGTCAGCATCCTAGTTACTTTGCCTAAGCCAATTACTCGACACGCTAGATGTGGGTGGGTATTGTTGTGGACAAAACAGTAGTTAACGGTGCCTACCGATACGGATTAATTCAACATGTTAGTCAGACTGGCAACTGGCTGGCTCAAAAGAGTACCTTTCAGCACAGGTGGTCCTTTTAGAAAACTTTCAAAAATCAAGACTAGCTTTATCTGACCACCATGGGAGAGTAGCGTTCAATTTTTCCTTGTCACTATATTATTCAAGATGTTAAAAGAAAGCTACAACTATGTTGCAGGACTATGCAATAAATTGTTTACAACTTTTGGTGACCACAGATCCAGAGGTATATTGATAGATATATTGTATATGCAATGGTAATCTTATTCGTATCGAGAATCTCAGGCTTTTGTCTGATTAACTCTGTATAGACACAGCCTTTTCCTGATCACTCGCTTTTGAGTTAAGGGTGAATAGGGTTATAGGAGTCAGGAGATTGGAAAGTAACGACTTCATAACATTTTATCCTCAGAAGCAGGTCTTCTTTTCTACTGAAGATCCATCCAGATGCGCATAAAATATTAGTGCTGTTGTACTTTAGACAACAAAATACTTTATTCCTTTCACTGACGTCCTCATGGGCGGTTACCCTTGCTCATACCGCTCGACCCAATGTTATCACAATAAAAACCACATCAATTTTTGATTAATTTTTCAGCAGCTGCCGATTTCCGCTGTAATGGTCTGAATTTTTTTTCCCCAAAACTTCTCGTCTGAGACAGTAGGGATTAAGTTTTGTGTTCGTTAGAGCTCTGTCCTTCCCTCGTTTCTACTTTTGTTTCACATAAATGACTAGCTATGATCGAACTTTTGGTTTACGCAGATAACATTTCATTTTGTACTGATATTAATGCAGCTATGTGACTCAATCTAGCAAGAATCAGAGAGTATTTAAGGAGATTATATGGAAGAGCATGTTAGTTTCACACTTTAAGAACCCTTCTTGTGATAATGCCAGTCTTATCAAATTTATAGCCACCAAAAGACATGCATTTCTTTTTACTGTCAAAAAGAGTTCGTTTAACATAACTCCAACTTTTCAAAGTATTGGCTCTTAATATACCGACTGACTTTGGTTATTAGGTGTTCTCAAAGCTTATCATTTTTGGGTTCGTTTAGTCCAAAGCTTATTTAGCTGCAACACAACTTAGTGCTATTGCAAAGAAACTGCAGTACCTCACGCTGAGGTAGGTTCATGCATTGTCACTACAAAACATATGTCCAATGGTATGTGGAATACTGCTGTCTTAATGGGATGGTGTTGCCAAATGTAAGATCTTGGTTCTGGACCCCGTGAAGAGAAGAGCATATAAGCTTATTAAAACTTTATTAAAACCAATATAGTCAGCCTTAAACAAAGGTTCATTCTATGTAGGATGTATGTGGGATAATCCGGTCAGCTATTGTACGATTTCATTCCTACATCGTCTTTTAACGATTAGATTACTAAACGCAAGTTGAATCTTCATCCTATTGTTGTAAATCTCCCTCGCATTTTGATGAAGCGAGACTCTTTCTCAGACATGATGGAATTCAAATTATTTTCCTGCTCCTAATTTTCCTTCCGGTTACAACTTTGTTATCATTAAATCAAGAAAGAATAAGCTATTACAAGGATAATACTCTTATCACCTTCGGTTTTGATTCCACGTACTATTAGATGGCATGATAATCAAACACTATGTAGTTTCGTTTAAAATAATAATAATTGTATTTACTTACAATGAACAATTATGTTCATCCACATCTTGCTGCTGCGGATCTATTAAATGATAATATCCGATGCGTTCATGTTTTTGTATGGATGTATTATGTTCGGCGTGCCTATGGAAACTGTCAGATGTCTGGCATCAGGTAATATAATTTAATTGCTTTAACATTATTTCTTTATAATAGCATATGTTTAGATTTATATATTAATTAATATGCTACTTAAAGGCTTTATTTCAGATGAGTTTATATTTATTACAAGAAAATATATCTTTAATTTTAAGAATAATATGACGTATTCATGTTTATAATCGAATTCAATTTATAATATTAGTAGAAATCTAATTAAAATTTTTATTTTTACTCATGTTTAGAAATTAGTTTGATTCGGTTGACTGCATTAACAAAAAAATAATCTATTTTTCTAGAAATTAGTATATAATGATATGTATGTATACAATGACTTAATCATTAGTGGTAAGTATGTTTTTAAATAATAAAATATTTGAAACATATGAATGAAAATACATAATAAAATTAGGATTGATTCTATTGAAAATGTTAATTATCTCTGTTCTGTATTTACGAAATATTCATAGAGCACTGTTTTGAGACAATTTCCTGTTCCAAGATAATAATATCAACAAAACATTAAACTTTAAACTAGAGCATTCACGAGAGTCCGGTTGAAGATACACAGAAATGAAAGTTTTAAAGATACTCACATGTAATATTGAAGTGTAATTGACATGTTTATTTTTTATTTTTGATACACAAAATCATATTTTATTTTCAGGCATATTCATTCCGATATTTGTGTCAGAGGTTCAGTCGCACGTAGAAATAGAAGCGGAAGATTACTTTTTTCCCTTAGAACCTGTAAGTTTTATTAATTTTTAGTTTGTTTTTGTGCAACTTTTTGTTTCGTAATTTTAATTATCCACATCATTTTGAACATTCATTCTTTTATTACTGGCTGTAATTCAGAACTCTTGTTTTTATTTTAACAAATAATTATATTTGTGACTAAACAGGTCATTAACTTCTGCAAAATGGCCGACCAATGTCAACATGATTTCGTGCCCATTTGCGGACAGGACTCCTTGGGTATTTCTAGAATGTTTAATGACAACTGCGATCTATATGAATACAATTGCGATGAGAAAAAACGTGAGTATCAAAATATTTTGAATTAATAATTATAGAATTAGAAAATAACCCATTTTATTAAATTAAGGTTCGTAAAAATTGAAACGAAAGAAAACAAACAAATTAAGCTTATGAAATATAAAAAAGTATAATTTTAAAAAACCTTATATTTTTAGTTGTGTTTTTTTTTTCAGAGTACCGGCATGTTAAGATTGATGTATGCAGATACGAAGCAGCTGCTATGGAACGAGCTTAGATAATGTTGCCATTTAATGTATTGTAATTTGTTACTATATTTAATAATAAAAATTTAGTTAACGATAGTAAACGTTTCAAAAATTTAAATTTAAATATTTGTCAAGCGCTGACAAATAGCGACTATAGTTTGTTATTTTTTGGATTAGGTATTTTTTAAAAACAGTTTCCTGCAATAAAATACACGTTAAAAATATAACCTCCGCTCACTAACAAGACACCAATAGCAAAGTGTATAATTAGATCGCAAATAATGTTCACAAACAGAAGCAGCATGTGCATGTTTGACAAACAACTGACTCGCGTATTTGACGTATGACTTACAGTGAAGTGTTGACCTTAGGGTGGGCGTTTAGAAGAGTAAAAAATACATTGATATTTAATATATTACTTTAAACTCTCGCTTATTAGATTTGCTTCACTTTCTGATTTCTTAAGATTATAATTATAAAATGAAAAAATAACTTACGAATTATAATATTGTATGTTTTCTTAGCAATAGAGTGGGGCATAATTTGAATATGTTGTATGAAATTGACGATGGCATAAAAAGAAAGGTACTATACAAAGCCATGAACACATGTCTGTACAGTCAAAGTGAATATTGTGAAAAATATATAGTAAGTAAGATAAAACAAGAAAAAAACAATGATGTCTGGTCTTTTTTATAATCGATTATTGTTAAATTCTTAGGAAAACGCTTTTATAAACAATAGTTTTTTTTGAAATCTATATTTACATATTTACCATGAAAGCCGAACAGTAACACGTGCGACTGTTTGAGCTCACATCTTTGATAAATTTCCAGTTACCTTGCTACTTATATTGTAGACACAATCTATTTTATACAGGGGGTGAAAATTCAATCTGAGGTACTTTTAAGAACCTTATTTGAAATATTTATATATAGTAATAATGTATGTTATGATTACATATGAATTGTATTTATTATTTTCTTTAAATTAAATATATATTGCAATGCACATATGAGCAGCCTGTATACGTATTTATTCAGATGCACCGCTCTTTCGATCCGGTTCCATTACCAAGTGTACGATAATGCCAGAAAAACGCCGAAATTTGCCTTAGCCCGCCTTAAGGTGACAGCACTCTTTACAATGCCACGCTAAACTATCTAGTTACAGCTAATGAGCCGAGCTATTATGGCCACTACCGTTTTTGGTTAGTATTAGAGTAAAATTATTACATATATTTTTATATAATTTTGCATTTAAATGATTAGTTGTATATAAAAATGTATGACGCATTAATATTATTTTTTTATTAATTTTGCTATTTTGGTAAAAATTTTGTCTTTACATTGTTATAAAAATGTTTAGCTGATAGTGTGTGTTTTTAAAAATCCTTCTGCATCGGAATATTTTTTTAATATTATCCTATATAACATATTTTTCCTTGGTAATTTTCTGTGAGTTATTTATTTCAATATTGAGTTTACAGTTTTTTGTGTAAAAAATAAAGTACGTCTCCCTAAGAATGAAAAACCTAAATACTGTAGGTATTTTGTGGGATGATTCAGTCTCGTACTAAGGCTACAGATGGGTTGAGGTAAATATTTTTGTAAGGATTTGAAAATTCAATAATCTTTTATTTGTTGTGAAATGGATATGAATGTCTTGAAAGATACTAATTTATGTGCAAGTTCTATGTGAATGAGAATTGCGTTTATTTTATTTTACTTTGACTTTAATATCTTAGATTGGATTAATTATCTTGGAAAATGCTCAAAGCTTGATTACAACCCTTTTATATTTAATATTTAAGAACTATACATTTAGTTACGGGATATACTTAATATACAATATTTATAAACATCTATTTATATTATTTTAATTTATAGATTGTTTTTTTTTATCATTTATTAGCAATTATATTTACAAATGCTTTATGTATGTGTTTTTATTAAATAAATATCTTAAACAAAGTGAAATAGATTAGAATTTATTTTCACGTACCTCTCATTTCGAAGCCTCCAAAGCCTCCGAAGCCTCAGCCAACACAGATCCTTGTTAACCTAAAAAGTTAACAAGGATAGCTGCACTTAGCCAGTAAACGCTAATTCAGTGGACAAAGCATGGATTTGTTTGCGCCTAGTTGCAAGTTAAGTGGCCTAATTGTTGATAGAATGTCGGTATCACCTGTACACATCCCAGTACAAGATACGTGTAGCACTAGCTTTTACACGCGGTTTTACTCGGCATTGGTAATATAAAATTGAGCTTACCTAGAGATAAATTAAATATTATAGTGATAGTTCATGAAAATACGTCGGGTCCTTTTCTTTAATTTAAACGAACACACAGAAACATTGACGAGATTAGTAGATATGGTTTATTGTTACAAATAATAATTAATGAACTTTTAATTAATGAGTTAGGCTGTCTTATTTCGAATGGGGATATCTTAATAATTTAGTAAGAATATGAAAGGATATTATTATTTAGGTTAATAAAGGTTTAAAATCCGCGCATTATTAATTTAAGAGCAGTATATAAATCAGTTAAAAGATTAATAAATAAAACTGTATACTTCTTACATTTATAATTCGACAAAACACAATTACTCATAATCGGAATTAATTAACGGAATGAATTAAGGATATTATGATTGTTTGTTAATATGAAAGTTAGTACATTTTTCTTCTGTTTTGTTCTAGAGGCAATTGATTAGTCGGCGTTCTTTGTGAGCGGTCGATGCTTACAACAATTTCGCTCGAGGCCCGACCGCCCTAATTTTAATGGCCTTATAAAATTTATACTTAATGTATTTATCATAAGACGATGTTGAGTGGATCAGTCTTGTTTATTCAAAATGTATGCTTCGTTTAGTTTTCTGTAATTTTATACGTAAAGATTTTTTGACTGTCGTAAATATTTTTCAATATATACATTTGATGCTATGAACTTAATAAATAAAGGAAAACTTTTGTGAGTGTAACTATTTAATGGTGGTTTGGGATTTATGTATTTTAACTAGATTATTCTTGTTAACGTTCATCCAACCGGTTAATTAGATAAGATTAGATCTGACGTTAAACCAAGTTTTAATTTAAGTGTTCAGGCAATGCGCCAACGACAACGAAGTAAGTGGCCTTAAAATTAAATCAAACTGTATAGAAAATTAATAAACATCAAATATTTGAATGAATGTAATATTTTTTCGATACTTATAATATTTGGTATATCCATATTAAGAAAGAAGTTCAGTATTAAATGTATTATTGTTTTATTGGTGTACGCATTAAGCATCGTACTGTAAAGGGCCACACGTAATCGATTTCATCTGATTCTTAATGCTACACAATAAAGGCTATTTTAGAATAACAAATAAGAGATTACGTCCAACAATGATGAGGTGGCCCCAAACAAGGATACCGTGATAAAAGGAATAATTGAAATACGTGAATAATAGTGTAAAATATAATGTTAACTACAAAACATAACTAACATCTTTATCAGTATTACATTTATTGATGAGAAAATAAACATGCGAGCAAATATTTATCTTAAAACTTCTCGATATTTCTGCGAAGGAATACAAAATTCATAGGTATTAAACATTTTTACATACATAAAATTAACGAATTACATGGATTTTATTTAAAAATATCATGTATATTATAATAGTAATTGGTCTTATATTACCGTCGGTACGAAAACAGCTTAATTAAGTTCAAAGTACAGCTCATTATTTAGCCTTATCTTTGTTTTTTTTTCCGATCACCACGTAAGGACTATAAGGCACTTGTTAAATATTATATACCTACAGGATCTGTTATCTTAAAATGCTCGCTTTTATAAAGTTTTTTAATTAATATGCATTCAATTAAACTTTTACGTGACGTATTTTATAACGTCAAAAAGGTTCCATGACAAAGGTTTTTCCGAGGAATATCGTAAAAAACATACTGACTGAATATCTTTTTACTGCTGGAAGCTTATTATAAATAACAAGCTTTTTCAATATTACTACCCACAATCACATTTCAAAGTAT
>DVQP01002341.1:0-12804 GCA_018231745.1 Danaus eresimus
AGCCAATTATACAAACACCAAATCATACACATCAAATATTCTGTGAGTTTGTGTTATATATCTTGTTATACCTATTTATTCCGTTATAGTTTTTAATTGGAACAATTAAAACAGAGTTAAGATGTTCCTTGATAATATTATAAGTATAGACTACTCTAGTATTATTGTAACTGTCTGTAGTCTTTTTTAAAAGGACTGGTTTAGCCAACAACTATAGAATTTAACAGGGAAGTTGCGAAGATCTCCAAAAATTATAATTAAAGAGGTTGCTATATCTACATATACATATTTCCAAATATGCCGCGTGAAATATTTTAAAGGCAAAATACAAAAATAGTTGCAACTGTCATAAATAAATGCCTGTACAGATTCATTAGAGATATGAAATGTTCGCTGTGTTGAAACAGTAGCACTAAAGATTAAAAGGCAAGCAATTTCCGTTCTATAACATAGTTTTTTCTAGGCTTTTACTTCAATCGAGCAATTTTGATCTTTATCTTTGGAAACTTCGTGCATTTATATCAAAATTCTTCTTTAAAAGTAGTTTTGCTGAACATAAGTTTTTGGAACTACATTTGTTATTCATGGCAAATTGATTCTAGCCACAACCAATGTTATATTAAATCATTATCCGAAAGTTATATTTATTGTATATTTTGGCTCCCAGTACACATATTTGTCGATACATTATCAAATGATAACACAAGATAATTAACTGTTATCACTAGTATGTGATTGATAGTCATTAAACTGTTGTAATAAATCTCAACATGATAATTATCGTATATGTGAAGCAAGGTAAAAATAATTTTGAAAATATCAACTGTAACATCGTGATATTTCTTAAAAATCTCAAAAATCATGGTCTAACTTTTCTTGAGTTATATTAGCTATACAAATAAAAATAATACAATATTCCAACGACATTGTTACATAAATTGTTTGGTATTACGGAGATAATGCTCTTCATAAAATCTCATATATCATATTGAGCTATACATGTGAGACTAGAACTTTTGTTTACACGTAAGATCTAAAAGAGAATATTATAAGAATTTCCCAACTGTCGTTTAGAAACTTGGTTGAGTCTGATCGTTCCAATTTTCCGTGTATGAAACAGCAATTTGGAAAATTTCGTTACAATTTATTGCTTTAATACAACCGTGATAGTAAAGTACTAAATTGAAGACACAAAGTACATTTTGTATAAATACGTATTAAAAGAAATTGTTTTTTTCCGTGTTTACATTTTGAGGTACATTTAGCTTTTTATTTGAAAAACCGTTACCTTAGACGTAAAATATTTCAGTGACCGTTCAGACAAAACAAAAGCTGGTCAGGAACCGACGTGAATTTTTCGTTTAAAAATTTTAACATTTGAAAATCTTAATCTTTTAATAGACTATAAAAAATAATAATTTGTGCCATGTATAGTTTAATGTTTTAAAGATATGTGTAATTAAGTAACGTAAAAACAGTGATAAAGTAACCATTATTTTTAAACCTTAGAATGACAAGTTGTTAAATTTAATGTATAAAATACTGATTGTTGTATAAGGAGACGAATTTTCATAAAATCTGTAATTATAGGAAAACAAATAGGTCTACATATGATCTCAAGTAAGTATCAGCTATTCCTAAAGTAAATTTGGGAACGAATGTTACGTATTTCTATTTCATATTCTTGTCAGCTTTGGCGGTCAACGGAAAGTGAAGAGGGGAAAATATTTTACCTTTGATGTTTATTCGCTATTTGCTGTGTTACAGAAGATGTTTGTGAAAATAATTTAATCTGAGATCTTTTCTCTTATACAAATTGTAAACTAAGTTTATGTATAAATAAATTAACTACAGTAATAATTTTATCCAACAATAATACTAAAAGTGAAAAAGGTGTTTTTCTATGACAACATTTTTTCTTTCTATTTCCTTTTTTTTATTATTTTTTTTTTCTAATGATTATTAAGCCTTTAAATATTGCTCTAGGTAGCAGGATTATTTGGAAATTATTGTGACAAAAACGTTTGTTAGCACCATTCATGTTTCCAAAACTAAACAACTTAGTTTTTATGTTCTAGTTAAATCTACTTACATTTTCATTTTATATCTTACGGCTATATTTTTACAAGTAATCTAACTTATGCATGTTGTACCACAATGATTCTACCAGAAACAAAATCGATTTGATCGAAAGTTATTACATTTTTTTTAGCAAATCGTAAACATAGTAATATAATAGGTTTCATATGTTAATCACTTAAGCATATAAATATTTAACAAGCCATTTATAGTACTAACGCTATATACATGATAAGTTATATTCTTATATTCCTTTGTTTTAATTACAAATTTTAGTTATACCTTATTAGTCATGTTGATTGTTTTTAACTTTGTTAGAACGATTATTAAAATGTTCACGAGCTATTATACGAATGAAATATAGTCCTATATCATAATACTTTACGATCTTACGACATATAAAGCATTCCAATGATTCTTAATGCTGTAGCGTTCTTAATTTTGTGCGTCTGTAATTAATAATATGTTTCATACTGAAATTATTAGAAACTTTTCTTTAGTTTATTTTATTATATAAATACCTATTTTATATTATATATGTATAATAGTCTACATAATGACCATATATAAAAAATAACTGCTTAAAATCCTTGTATTGTTTTCTGACAGAGTCCCTCAAGTTGAAGGATTTTAGTTGATATATTTTTTGTAACAGATATGATCTAGTGAATGTTTTACTTGTTTTGTCGTGTGTTTTTGTTTTCTATAGCTTTTAATTTGTTTCGAAAATTTAAGCCATAAATGTTTTAACTACATATTCATAATGTAAAGGGAACTAAGCCTATTATATTAATACTTTATATAACTAAAGGAGAAACGATACTGAATACCTACTTGTCAGCAATATCTCTTCATTATAATGATTAATTTTCCATCAAATAATCGAGGTTGAAAATATGATGCGTCATTCGATACTTTTGTTTAGTAAAGAAAATAGGTTTTTTCCTATAAATCGGAAATTCTCGCATTTGTTATGTTTTCTATACTTGATTTCATTTACAATATTTGGTTATAGCATTTCTTTAACGTCGCACTAAAAATATTAAAATCGATTTATTGATGTGTTAAAAATATTTCAAAAATTCTACTTCATCATTTAAAGCTTTACACAATTACATGAATTTAATATTACAGAACGGGATGTTTTTGATGTAGTCATTATATTTTTGAGGAAAATCAAACAGGAATCAATTAAAACAATTAGTTAATAATAGAATTTCCATAACTTTTTTAACAAAATAAGATTAATTTCAGCAAGAAGTGTGGACAATTACAAATTAGACAAAAAATTAAATTTTGTAAAGCAATCGATAACAAACATTTTTAGAATAATTAAAAGAGCGGAAACTCGACTGACTAACTACCTTACATCTTTATTACACGTAACTTCAAAGAATCTTAACGGTGTTGGAAGAATTTGTTTGCATTAACAAATACGTTTAAAATGTTTAAATTTAGGAGATCAATCAAACTTCAGAATGATACAAAAAATGCTTCAAATATTTCGTCTCTAACCGCGTGTATATTTATTTTGCCAAGATTATCTGACTGGATTATAATAAGCATAACAATTACACGTACACATTCATCATTCGCATTTATCATTTTTTTATATTATACGGTAGAATGACGTCATTGTCATTGACGTCAAAATTTTAAGTGAAATTGATGCTTAAAGGCTGTTTGATGTCATTTTTATAAATAAAAATATTTTAGACAGGAAAAGGAAAGAATATTCTAATCGATCGTTTGTTAATTGAAAAGTGAAGTATGAAATTTTAATGACATAACGTAAAATATATTTGACACACTTTATTACCAAGAAGCGATTTGAACCGAAATAGATTAATAAAAACTTTAAAAGGTTTGCTCGGAGATATATTTTCATTGAATAAACGGCGTAAGGTTTAAATTAAGTATGACACTTTATTTGATTGGAATGTTCTAGCTCTGTTAGACAAATGTGACGGTATGTAACTGAATTGGTTAAGGGTATGCCAATTGTATTAAGTGTAGCCATTAGATTGGAGCCGTTCTGAAATTGCTTTGCAACTACAGTATAGCATTAGTTCCACGAAAGATCGACATGATTTTGTTATTACTGTTACATTTTACTTCACGAGTGAAGCTGTTGGTAACTCTAATTGTTCCGCTTCGTTCTTAAGTTTAACTAAATTTAACTCTTGATATTTACGTTCAAGTATCAAACCATACCAGTAATTTACAGGGACAAGATTTTCGAAGAGTGATCATATTTAGTTTAAAAATTAAATTGACGGAATTTATCACCATATACATATATTAAAATACAGCAAATCAAGACCACTGGTAATAATTTTAATGGCTATTCTTAAAATAACTTTTAGAAGATTGACGGAACAAGGTTACATATAACGGCCAATTGCACTTGCTAGATACCATTAATTTACGCCCATCCATCAAAGAATAAAAAAGGAAAAGATTAAAGTGTTTTATAAACGTAATGAGAAGAGTTAAATCACCAAAAAATTTATAGGCAGTCAGAAATACGATTTTGGCGTGAATAGCAGTAATAAAACGAATATTACTCGTTCAAACTAGTTAAAAAAATAAACATTACGGCATAGGAGTTTTATAATAGCTTTTTAATTTTGATGCTATTTATACAATGAACGTTTTTTCCAATACATTCATCGATGTATGTATATAAATCAATGATAATTTTTTGTGTTTGATATATCTGATGTTATAATGTTTATAGAACATCCAGAGGTTTATTTTTATATATAACTTTATCATATACACAGTTATATAATTAAGATGATTTTATTGTTAAAAAAATGAATATTCTAAAAAATTACTTGTTATTTTTTTTTCTTTTTAATATATGGAAGTTATTTCTATCTTCTGCAATGTCTAATGTACAGTCTTTGTTATATATTACAAATTTTATTGCGATCGGTTGAGCAACGGCAATGAGGGCGTAAAATAATATACACACGTTAAAACCAATACATAAATAAACTCACCTTTGTTTTAAACTAAGTATTTATTACTTTGAATATATTTCCCGTATAAGAAATGTGGTTTTTTGAATGCTATGACCTGTCACTTAAAATTTCTTTAAATAATTACCATTTTAAAGTGTAAAAGGTACTTTTTGTAATTTTTTATATCTCGTTTGTGAATGAAACTTAAAATTTGTTAATATTAATTTATATCTTGTCTAACTAAGTACTTAAACTGCACATATTAGTTAACTTCTTTTTTATTTATTTTATTTTTATGATTTAGGAAATAAATTCCATGAAATATGTGCAAATTAAGTTAACCAAAAAGATTGGCAACGGCAAAACATGCTTACCTAAAAGAAAAGTATTAATATTTGAGATCCCGATATTTCCTTCGAATATGTATATGTGATACATGATTGATGGAATATCGCCCATGGTGTTATATTATAAAAAGTAAGAGGGAAGTATCCCTATACATTATGGTATAAAATCTATACCTATTTTAGGTTGTAGATGATATCCACACATCATGTTACAATACATTACTTCGATTATTATTCGTTTGCCTTTTCTCTGTGATTTTTTTTTCAATCATACCCATTAAATAATCTTTCTTGTTATTTGGTTTACTGACTCAAATAACAAATAAAAATTGTGTCATAAATTGCACAACATTAGTACTTACAAATATTCTTATTTTGTTTTGAAGTATAAAAAACTACATCATTACTATACACATTTTTTTAGACATTTTTGATATAATATATATTACTTCAATTTGAGTATTAATGAATTTTATCTAAAAATTTTATGTATTAAAGTATTATCTGTACCTTATAAAAAAAATAAAAACATATTTTTTAAATTGCTGTATTTCACAAACATAACACATGTAACCTACTATAGTAAAAGTTGTTGTTTTTCGTTGTCATAAACAGATCGGAGTTACGACTGTTTTGTTATGAATTGTTTACACCGGGGCTTTCACTTTGGCAGCGCACCACCTCGGGCTGAAATTTATGACACGAAATGTCTTTAAAAACGCTCGTTACAATTAATGAATAATATCATTCAGTATGTCCGCAACAATATCTATAACAACAACAACAACATAGTCAAGTTGATTACCAGAAAATAATTGCTTAAATTAATTGTTTATTTCTAATTTGTTTCAGATAATCATGTGGACATTCATAGAGGGAAGATATCTCAATGATACCAAAGGAAAATGTAACACATGATGTTCGATTCCTATGAGCATGAATATTTTGAATCTAGCTCTTTCAAATATACAGAATATACAAATCTTAGCATTGTCACTGACAATGTCAACAACAGTTCCACGTTTAATAACTCAACGTGGACGGAAGAAGCTGTTTGTTTCGATACATCATCAGCGCCTTTTCTATCAAGTACATTGTTTCAGACATTTGTTTTCTTTATGTATTGCACCGTATTCATTATAGCTCTTTTAGGAAATGGTTTAGTTTGTTTCGTTGTTCAAAGTTCACAAAGGATGAAAACTGTAACGAACTATTTTATAATGAATTTAGCCATTGGTGACATATTAATGACTCTATTTTGTGTTCCATTTTCTTTTGTTTCAATGCTAGTGTTAAGATACTGGCCTTTCGGTATCGTTATGTGTAAAGTTGTGAATTATTCTCAAGCAGTCTCAGTGTTTGTGAGTGCTTATACATTATTAGCTATATCTATAGATCGATATATGGCAATTATGAGACCGCTACGGCCAAGGATGGGGAAAACAGCGGCCAAGTTTGTAGTAGCCGCTGTTTGGGGTGGCGCCCTGTCCACAGCTGCTCCAATATTTGTGGTATCAAAGATACAAAGACCAACTGAATGGCATAAATTTTGCAAAGCGTAAGTGTAACATACAAACAAATCATTGCTACATTAGATGTAAAATTAAGTAAAATATGTTAAAAAGCAAGCAATTTTTTTTCTTCTTTCTGATCGTCATCTAAATATTTTATTTTAATGTTATTTTGAACAGCATCATTCACTTCATATCACTATATGGAGTGAAACAGTTCCGTTTTATTTTCAGAGATATATGTTTAGAGCAGTGGGATCGACCTGGTCAAAGCGAGCAGTATTCTTGCGCTTTAATGGCTCTTCAGTTTGGGCTGCCACTGCTAGCTCTGGTTTGCACGTATGCTCGAATAGCACATGTAGTTTGGGGAGGTCGACCACCCGGTGAAGCGCAAACAGAGAGGGACATACGAATCCAACATTCAAAAAGAAAGGTTCATCGTTTTTTATAGAAAATAACTTATTTGTCATTTAATGACTAATCATTGTAAAACGTTTCATAATGTGTAAATAATTTTATAATATATATTTCTCGCAGTAATCGCTTTTTATACTTCACTTGACGTTTCCATTACTTTTTAACGTTTGACTACTTATTTTTTCCGCGTAATCCAGATGAGTGCACAAAAAACAAAACTCATTGATAGATTTCATCATGTTATGAAATCTGCACAAAAGTAATGGAAACGTCGGATAAAATGTGAAAATAATATTTGCACTCTATACAAAAAAATATACTGTTTTCTTATTGTACTCGTTAAAATCTTAGAAATTATTGCTATGAAATTATGACTACTATATGTTATAGTTTGAAACATCAATATTGGAAGTTACCTCCTTGATTGAAATTTTTCTGATATAAATTGTATTTTACTCATTTTAATTAGGCATTTTCTTTTAGATGAGCTGAAAAAAAAACAGCTTAAATATATCAAATATCTTATTTTTATCACTTACACAATCGATCTGTATTATATGCAATTTTTACTAAAATATTAATACATCGCGAATGACTAACAATAACTTTAAGGAATCTTTTGTTCCTTATTTAGAATAGCACCCCTTATTATTTATCTTCATTCACACGAACAGTGCAGAATTGATTTTACGGGTATGAATAAAAAATGTAGAGAGCAAAGTTCTCAATTTTGTAAGGTTTTATTAACAAATGGCAGCTAAATGCATTGTTTGTTACTTGGCTAGGGTATATTTATATACACATGTTATTTTGTGAATAAATTATTCTAATAATTACATGTAATATTTGGGAAACAAAGCAATAATAAATGACAAGAAAGTTGTGAAATAATAAAACGATTTACGTTTATTTTATAATAATAATATTCGGATGGGATCATAATGATGGATACGTATGAGAAACGATACAAAATCCCAGATGATATTTGTGCGTCGACCTCTGGAGCAGACATATTTATGTATTCACGAATTTTAAAGCGCGCTGTGACAATAGAGCTTAAAGTTCCTTAGGAAAGTAACATCCCCAAAAACCATACCATCAAGGTCAATAAATATTACCAGCTCACTAACAAACTTAGTAGAAATAGGTTCATCGTGGATTTGTACGCGATAGAATTGGGAGCGAGAGGTATAACGTCTAAATCTCTCTACAACCTACTTAAAACCTTGGGTCTGTCCAGAACTAATACCAATTCGTTCTTGGAACTAACTTTGCAGCCAGACCTAGTAGGTTCTTTTTAGATTCGGTTAGGTAAAGGAGGAATGATAAGAGGATTTTTCTCAACTGAATTTGTAAAATTTCATCTCAAATGGAACCTCACTGTACGGTAGACTTTTTTGTAATTATATTAAATTAAAATAGCTTTGTTTTATTGAGGTGTTTAGGATAAATGTGCATGATATTTTAGGGGGTAGAATATGCATGATTAAGTTACACACATGGAATAATAAAATAGTCTGTAAAATTTTAACAGCATTTATTATCAACAATAATTTGGAGAAAAAATTTATATTGTATGTTATTTAAGGAATTATATTTGAAATTGAAGAAAACTCATAAGCTTATTAATTAATATCGAAAGTGTAATTATATACAAACTTATCTAAGACGAAATGGGAGTTATTCAATATCTGCAAACTCAGACTTAATTATTGACATAAAAATTTGGTACTTTTTTAAAGTACATATTTAAGTAGCACATAAAGTATTGAATCAAAAAAAACCGCTTATATTCAAAGATTTTTATCTGTTTGATATTTCCCACGTCAAGGGCATTAGGAAATTGATGTTATGTCTTCAAAAGACACCAAAGCATCCATGTGTGATTTTATAATCTGTCAATGAAATGATTGATACCGCTCATCTGGTATTACTACTTCCGAGCATTACGTTATCTTTAAATTTAAATGTTGTTTAATAAATATATTTACATGGCTAGTTTCATGATTCATGTTTTGTTTAATTTTCGGGAGTTTTATAAAAGTTTCAGTCACACAAATCAATTTTATGAGATGAGCACTTACCGTCTTATAGTTTAATTTCGATGTGAGGATTATTTGTATGATCTTCACAAAAAATTTAATATGCGACTAGTATTAAGAATACTTAAGATATTTGGATTAGTAAGCTTAAAATTAAGAGCAGGTTTTTTCTTCTAAGCATATATGTGTGATAAGACCTCAATTAGTCAATGTTCATCGGAGCTCACTTATAAAAATAACAGTCTTAACATGGCTAATATTTCTTAACTGTTTCATCCAAGTAGAAACCTACAAGTAATAAGCGAGGAACACATTTATCAACATGTCTGTCTTGTTGTTTTTCTGAGTAGTCTTTGTTTATATTTCATGACATATTTAAACTCCATACTTTATAAATGTATGATGTATTTCATCACGTTTGTTTTTGTAATATCGAAATATACTGTTCACGCTTTGAATGCCAGTTATAAATATAAATGAATACATTTGAAAAACACAGTTTCCTTAACGTCAGTTTGCATAATCTAAACTAAATATAGGTAGTTTTTAAGTCTTAGTATATTATCCTTATAAATAAAATTCTAGATATGTTAAATATTTATTACAATATGTTTAATTATAATTGTCATTTTTGTTTTGATTGTTGAAATAACCTTTTAGCAGAATATTGTCCACTAATAAATCTGTTACGTTTATATTTTCAGATGATAAAGATGATGGTGACTGTAGTTGCCGTCTTTACTATCTGCTGGCTCCCACTTAACATGTTTATAGCAAGTATCATACATATATATATAAATAAAAACCCATTTCCTCTAATCACTTATCCAAATTTTGCCTCATAATAGTAATCGCATTTCGTGAACCTAAGAAAAATACTTTAGTTAAACTGATATTAGTTGTTAATTCTCAATATTCAAATCTGTTTTAAGTTATTTTATATATGGTTTAAATTTAGATACTGTGGACAATTCATGAAACCGACGAGAGCTGGGCCACTTGGCCCGGAATGCCCTATGTGTGGTTCCTCAGCCACTGGCTTGCTATGTCACATTGCTGTTACAATCCGATTATATACTGCTATATGAACACCAGATATAGAAGAGGATTTAAACAGGTAAAAAGTTAAGAAAATACTCTACTTAAAATAGTATTAATATCCTAAAGAAATATTTAAGGTTAACTTTATTTAAATATTTAAGGCTTAGGGAAGTATGAGTATTTATACTTAAAAGCTAAATTCTAATACGATATTTTCAAATATCTTTTGAATATTCTATTCTCAACATCCATTTATCATATCCTGTTAGAAAATAGTTTTTATTAATAAAATATATTTTCAAAATGGTCTGTATAAGATTAAGTACCAAACAATTTTTTACGTAATTCCAATAAAAAAAATACTTTAACTGGTACGGCAATTATTGATACCAAACATATTGATATATGCAAAGTTAACTTATGTATTAAATTTCTTTTCATGTGAATCGGTTTTAAAAACATATAATCTTGATAGGGACACAAGGCTATATGCTAAAACAACCCCGCCTAGGTTTGGTGATATTGAGACCGTACATGTATAATGGATACTTCTGGCATAAGTACCAAAATGTTTACCCATTAGTGAGCACATTTACTGTCGGACATATTTTCACTGTTTTCATATAACATTTTTAAAACTGAAGTGTAAAACGGTGTAAAAACTAATTGATTATGTCACATTAGACAAATGCAACAATAAAATAGTAGATAATAAATATCAATTATGATATTTTAATGTCATAAACTGTACCTGAAATTGTAAAGCTAAATAAGACCAGCATTTTATAATTGTATTTTTGTACTGCAGATATTAAATAGTATTTTGCCATCGAGGCTTGATCAACCGTTGAGGTCTAGACATCGGTCCAGCATGTGCGAAGGAATGCCCATGTCAGGTAAGAGATAATTGCCAGAGATTCCTTCTAATTTTTCATTTATCATTAATAATACAGTTATACTGATATCTTATACGATAAAAACAGTTGTTGTCAGGCAATTATAGCTTTATTTGGATAGTTCAAAAGATTGGGTAGTGCTCATTTCGTTACGATGAGATTACTCCCAGATCCCATCATCCCATATTTATTGTGTCTAGGAAAAAAAACTGCCAACAGAAGATGTGTGAATCTACTCATTTGAAATTGTTTACAATATTTTTTGCGACATTCTTTAAAATCAGATATCAGACTATAAGTAAAGTGAGTACATTATTTACTTTCCTGTAGATTATGGTACCTGAGAATTGGCTGTTGGTATAAGCTAGCAGAGACATTTAGTTTTACTGTAGTCACTAATACTTACCTATTATGAACGTTTCGTCCGTTTGAAAATAAGTAAGATATGGCAAAGCGGGAAGCTTGGAGTATAAATGAGATTATTTTCAGGTTCACTTTTTCTTCTAATTTTGCTTAAAACCAATTCAGTCCTTAATTTTTTGAACAAATGTTTTTTTTATGTAAACGTAGCAAAAATCAGTATCATAAGCATAAGTTAGTAGCATAAGTCTATATGAATTTTAGACCTTTCCGTAAAAATAACTCAATGGAATACAAAACCCATACAATAGTTTGAGTATTAACATAAAATGTACCATTTTATGTTAAAAACAATTATCGAGGACGAAATGTAGCGTATATTATTTTGGTAACATAATTATGGTCATACAGAGATGAAAATTTCATTTCGTAGGCCTTGCCAATAATATTTATATTGTTTATTAATGTTTCCTCTTATCAACCTTAGTTTAGTTTTATTTTCAATAAAAATATTATAAAATAATATTTATAACAGAATTTTTACACATATTTACTTTCCTTTTTATCCAAATTAGAACATTAATTTCTTCGTCAATGTTTAATTTTAATAGAAGCTGATATATTTAATAACAAAATTTCAGGCTTGTCAAAATATTTGTAATAATTGATCATAAATATGTTAGCTATGGAAATTATATGGTTTAGTTATTCTTTAAAAATATAAATACGGTTACCAAAGCCATAAAACAGTTGTAAGCTGAACACATGTAATAAAAACCTTTTATGACTAAACATATCTTTGATCTACGTACAGGGTTATTATGGTTATACATAGCTTTGTTTATTCATACAAGTAGTAAAGTAATCTTTAGAAAAAGTACACGACAATATTCTATAAATGAAATGATATAGCGATATAGAAAAAATGTAATTATAATTTTATTTTCAACTGTAAAAGAACTAGCCTACATCTCAAACGTCAATATAAAAAAACGGGCTTCAAAAATGGTTTATGGTATCCAATAAATCTGATAACAGGAAGAATGGTAGAATTTCGATAAATGTCCTCATTTATAATGTGTGTCCGATTTGGGTAACACAAAAAAGGTATTCACACGCACTTTTGTAAATGTTGTCACCGA
>DVQP01002342.1:0-12803 GCA_018231745.1 Danaus eresimus
TTTAAAGTTTATTGTCTTATTAATACGATAGTACTGTGATCGTCAGTTTAGATGATGTGATATGGCAAGCGTTCAGTCCGTACCGTTTTGTTACACCGCTTAATGGAAATCTTTGTTACAGTTACATTGCATATGCTTTGTTATCAAATTTTAATTGTATTTACTATCTTTAATAGCATGGAGTTATGTTTGAAGTCGTTGAACTATAGTTGAGGCTCTGGATATTAATTTAGAATAGTTTATGTCAGCGGGGCTTCGTGTGAGCCTTGTTATTGGTTAATTCAATTTTATATGGTCTTCACACTTACACTGTATGATTAACAAGATGTGTAATTGAATTACAATGAAATTATTTTTGGGTTCTGTTTATAATTTAATAAAACAAAAATTAATAAGAAAGTGATGTTTCAATGGCTATAATGTAGTTTTAAAATGATTAGAAGAATAATTAAAAATTATCGTTTCATTAACACAGAAACAACCTTAATTTAATATTTATTTAAACTTTAAAATAATTTATTATATAAAAGTTTTACAATGTATATCTCTGCATTATCTCATACTGCGCTACTCAAGTGTTAATTTGTACACTGTCTGTGAACATCGTGAATGTATGTAGAGGGCATCTCGAATTAAATTGTTCTTGTACCAATAATAGCTACATGGACTGCATAAAGTATACAGATATATTAACAAGACACTCTTGCTTTTATTTGAAGCTCAATATTTATTATAATATTTTGAGTTAACTTATGATTTTTCGAAACCTATGTTATTTTAATGACAATAATTGAACCTATTTTACTTTTATATTTTTCAGACATACTGGATGAATCTGTATTGACACCATTAATTGACAATTAGAGTAAAATAGTTCCAATAGAAAAATGGCATGAATCTTTAATACTGTGTCTTAAACTCTTTAATATATATACCTCTCAATAGAAACAGATAAAAAAATTAATGAGTATTTACTTGAACATAATAGAAATCCAACTAAATTATAGAGAAAATCTTTAACAAAATACCTGTACTTTTAGAGTTTTTGCTCACCATAAATAACTTAATATGCAAGCACAAATCCGAAAATCCTAAACATATCCAAAAAGTCCCTAACAAATTCACGTACAAGTTTGACTCAATAAAATTTGCGGGTACATATCAAACAATTTTGCCCCACGCCTCCTTAACTCGAGGGCACCTTATCAAAATTGTCGCTCACTCAGTAAGTATGCCATTCAATCACCCAATAATGTGCAATACACTGTAACAATGTCACCCGACCTTCCCCTTTCATAGGAAAAACCTTGTAAGCATACCAAAAACATATACCCTAAAATGAATCCTAAATCTCTGAACTAAAGTCTATAATCCTCTTTACTTGCTAACGCTGTGACAATGTATGAAAAAATAGAAAATTCTTTTTTTCCTGTATATGTGACACATGAATATTAAAACTACGTGTGTACCACTTAAAGTCTATTTTCGCTTAAAGTACAAAGATTTGTCTCGCGTAGCAAGGGGAAAAGAGCAAACACCGTCATGTTAAGTGAGCACATGAGAGGGAAACTCAAAAATATGTGGGAAAAGCGGATATAGACGTTTATCGTCGGATTTTTCGCGTGATTTACTTGCGACAAATCTGAGGGCTTAACGCGCCCAGAATTGATAGACCTTTTGCGCAATACGTGATTTTCTTTTTCTATGTTCGGTTTTTGGGGTCTATTAAGCCTGGTCGATTCATATTCACTAATATGCTGTTGACACAGGGTACATCGATTTATTGCCTTTTATTCGGATTAGGGGATAACTTATTTATCCTTTTCCATTTGGTGTTATATGAAAATGTTTGTGATTTGTTGTTTCCTACAAGTGTTTGGTTATTTTAAGATAATAAACCACATCACTAAATAGTGAGAAGTTTTCAAAATGTATGGTCTTAAATAAATCATAGTCTTTTATATATAACTCTTCGCTATTTATATGACAGTTTTCTGTAATTTTTATTTATTTAAGAAAACCTATTAATAAAGTTAGTCTAAATTTTATAATAATAAACTATCAACATTATAAAATTAAAAATAATTAACAATTAAAGAATTGACCTTTATGTGACAGCAAAAAATAGTTATTGCATTTATTTCTCAGAATTATAACACCCTATCAATCAAAGCGCTAAGCAGATAACAATAACAGCGAAACTTACGGAACGATTTACCTTTCGCTCAAAGCGCCGAATTTATAAAACAAACTACGACACAGCTTTAGAAACGGTTGGCGGCCATAATTAACAAAATATGACGTATAGAAACACATATCTACCCCGGGGCATAGATTCTTTGATATTTTGTAGTACAAATCACAAGCGTTAAAGATGAAATGAAAAACAAAACATATTGACAGTGTTAGAATTAAATAAGCTTTGATGACTGCTTCGATTCAATTTATAAGAACTATATACACTATGAGATGAGATAAAAATACAAAAATAAAATAATAATTTATGCTTTTTAAAAAATCACTTTACTTTGTCTTCTTCTTCAATCTACCGAAATCGTCAGTAGATTTACAGAAATTATCTAATATTACAATAAGAGAAATTTCTTCGCAATGAAAATTGTCAGTGAGAATTAATGATCAAGAAATCAATATTCAGACCGCGTTGTCTCATATTATACAACACACTCGGTTGCTGCCGCGCTATAAATGGTACCAGGACTTAATGGTTTTACGTTGTCAACCATTATGCTAATAAAATTAACTAGATTATGCGCCGTGAAACGAATAAAATTACAATATGCAATAACATAAACACTATGGATATCGTGTGCGATTGTTACAGACACTCACATAAGCTGAATAATGGAAAATTTTATAGTTATATAATTTCTTAACATAGTTCATTCGTCTTTAAAATTTGTTACTAATAGTTATCAGTCAATATAAGACAAATTGTAGCTAATTGCAGTGTTGTATCCATTATGCAAATACGCTAAAAGTTATGCCATAAAACGTTATAATTTTAACTAGTTTTATTTTGTTTCAAAATCTAATAGTAACTGTGTCAAAACTTAAATTGTTATCAATAATTTAAAGCCTACGTTGATCTTACATTATCAAAATCCCGAATCAAACAAAATCTTTGAACTTAATACAGAAATCTTGATTACAACAAACGTGTCCGCAGTTTTGCGTTCGTTGCAATCTTCACTCGAGATCGAACGTAGTAACAATGAGATCTTGTCACACACGTGTAGAAAGGGATTATATTTTGAAAGTGTTCTATTCAATAAAATATTATCCTTAAATATTATAACTTTTTAATCAAATGTTGTTTATATTTGTTAAACTTGGAATCTATTTTTTTTATTTTATCTGTCAACCCAAATAATAATAAAGAAATAGAATAAAATAACGACAAAAAACGTAAAATACACAATAAAAAAAAATAATAAGTACTTATAATTATTATAAAAAAAATAATAGTAATGAATTTATTAATAAAAAAAATAAAATTGTAATAAACGGTTAGTATATCATAAAGGTTGTTTCAAAACTAAACAATTAATAGGGCTTTTATTGCGAATACTATACAGAAATAATACATAATATATGTATGCAACTTCTTAACTTACACTTTTTTCGGTTTAGTAAACAACGTATAATGTAAAAAAGCAGAAAGAGGCCTGTGTGACTTCTTCCTTTTTTATCTTAAGATTACGTGTATAATTTTTCGCGTGATTACTACTCATTTTTTATCAATACAGACATGTACCTAGTGTAATTGACACCAAATGTGCTACTATGTAAAAGTTCTCACTTATTGAATAAATTCGTCATCGAGTCTTACAGCTGTCCCAATAGGTGTTTGTCTTAGATTAACTAACAGGAAGACTTATTTTTGTCAGTGACTAGGACCATGTCCTCCGATAATATTAAATTATACTTTTTTATTGTCGTCTGTTTTTGTCCCAATTTTCCCCCTTTCAAATCCCCCAACACTTGCAGATTTTTTTTGGAAAATATTTTGTTTTATCTTTTAGTTAGCATATTCATATTTCGAACAACTTATTTCACTTTGTTTGCTTTAAAATATGTCTTTTTTTTTCTCTCTAATTCAATTCTCTCATCCATAAAACGACGTACAACTTCCTTTAGTTCTCGTTTAAAATATCAAATGTATTCTATATTATCTTCAATCTCTAATCCTATCCTAGTATATTTAGTTTAATATCTAACAGTTCTAATTCTCATTTTAATTTGGCTACTCTCTTGAGGTCTCAGACATCACAAGACAGTTGAGCATGGCAATACAGAACTTAATGTTTGTTATTTTTATCCTTGCTTTTTTAATTTTTCCTGAATGATAAATTTTTTTTGGCATATCATTTGGAAAAAATTGGTCAGTGTCAATGTCGAGTTCAGTCAGCTTAGGAGATAGGAAAAATAATAAGTAAGTTGAGGTAGACTTATAAGTATATACTTCATATCCTTAGTATATTTTAGAGATCGACTTTGAAATATAATTCATAGTTTATGTATAAAAACATTAAAAACCTTAAATGAAAACTTTGAAGTTTCTTAATTGTATCGTAAAAGAGTCAGATGTAATAAATCTACCTCTTCTAATTCCATTAGAAACAATCTCATTCGACACTATATCGAGCACTTACATACTACCCTCCTTTTAGTCCACATTGTGCTAGTGCATATCACTAATTGCCATCTCCTGTCATTTTACGGTTACGCATTAGCATTATTGCAATTCTGCTATCGATATGGAATGATCTCAAACGTATTGTTAAACTGTTTGTTGAGACTATTTAGTGACACTGATACAATAAAGGGCATAGATAGGTGCTTGACTTCGCTGGCATTTGTTTAGAATTAATTTAACCTTAAGAAACAAGAAGACGTATACGATACAAAAAATATATAATTCAAACTCTACTGACGTTATTTCTATTAGAATTGTTTCAAACCTCAAAACCTTTTCTGGTAATTCTAACTTTCCCATTTCACCGCTCGAGTGATGCAGACATACAATTGCTTTGCTTACAAAAGATTTTTTTTATACTTCAAAAGGCCCAGAAGAAAAACAACCCAACTTGCAACACTATAGTATGAAACTGTGAGGATATTAAATTTTAACTTTGTGTGTTTAAACTTTGTCCGGTTATATAGAAAAGAACGTGCAACTTATGTGGAGCACGGCTCAAAAGTTTTATGGGGCTTAAAGAATACAGCTCAGAAAGTAAAGAGAATTTAAAAATGGTACAAACGAGCCTTGCTGGACAATTCCTTATTTTAAATGAAAAAAAACGAAAAGGTTATATTTTAAAAAGAATACGGTTAATAGGTTAGTAGAATATGATCGTTTTTATGATTAAAATTACGAAGGAAAGGACGTCAGACGTACGTAAAAGATGATGTTATTCCTATGTATTGAAACTTAGACACTTTCTAAGGGTAGTTAGAGAAAGATAATAAATAAACGACCGTAACAATCTAGTAACTCTAACAAAGTCTTCTATGTCTTATATGTCTAAAGTGAAATATTTTAAACTAGAACAGGAAGTTACTATCAGACAGACAAGTTCAACTACTACTTAGCTGATATATTATGGTGAATTAGAAAATAGATTCAGGTTTATATACTTCTTTATAGGAGCAATAAAAAATATAATCTTGAACTTTTCTTGCTTACTCATGTTATTCTTAGGTTTTGCATTGAGTTAACACATAATTTTATTTGAAAGGAATACCTGATACAAGTACCTACAGATGTCTCACAAAAAGACCTGTAAACGAGTAATAAAAAAAATACTTTTAAGGTGAGATAAACATACATAAATCCATGTATAAGTTAAAAAAATTCAAAGTTAAACGTAAATATATCGTGATATAACGAAGGCAACCATCGATCTACAATAGATCCCTCTTCCCGGCGCACGATTCAGATTAATCTATCGAAAATCGTTTTACAACATATTATTTATAGAGCGCATGCGCCGGCAATGATCATCAGACCGCGTGCGTCTAGTGATGCGCTGACGCATTCCGGACATACAGAAACTATCGATGTTATGTCGATGTGACGATAAAGATTGATTAATGTGCCCGTTCATCGGTTTATTTAAAATTAATTATTAACATTATATTTTTAGAATATGTCATATTTAATACAAAGGCTAAAATATTACCATATGTTTTAATGGAAGCAGTTTAAAAGTATGAAAATCAAGCCGGTAATAAACAAAATAATCAGTGTTTACAACCAAAATTCACAACAAATTGTCGCTCATAAAACTCAAGTCATAAAATTACAACCGAACTCAACATTTAACCTTTGGATATAATGGTGCTCCTAGACTCCGGCAGGGAGAGTGCAATCCCGAAGCCTATTTTAAAGACATTGAATATTTAAGAGAGCTAATTGAAATGAGCGCGACACTTTGGAGTGTCGCCAGGATAATTATCTAGCTTCCAAGATGAGATTTAACGTACCACGGTTAAATGGTCGGAGTTTTTAATTATTTTTAGGGTCTACGGAAAACTTAGTTGATTTTCAGGCCATCTCAATTAGGGTGGAACGAGCGAGGAGTAATAATACTATCGTTAAGATATTTTTGTTCACAGTTTTTTAACCATTTCATATTTAAAGGTACCGTTAACCAAAAACTATTTTAACCAATCACAGATACAACAACATTAAACAAAAATATAAAATTCAACAATAAGTCATAGAATATAGAATATAGAAATTACTTAAATATGATAAGAAGGCATTAATCGCTTAATGTACATTTTGTAAACTTTATGATTTTTAATACATCGAAAATTTCTACAATATGATATCGATAAAAACACAACACTAGCATCGTGTGATGTCGGAGGTTGTTGTGCGAACTCTTCCTCTATCGAACGCTGGTTAATGATCGCTTGTTTGTATGTTCGTCCTAACGTTCCACTTGAAGCGCACGTAAATGTAATTCGGTTTGTCCCTTAGTACTGCCACGTTCCGATCTACTGAATCACACGTATACATAAAATTTCACACTTAAATTGAGATAGAAACAACTAAGTAACAACGAATTATCATCCTACCAATATTTTATTACAATATTATATTAATAATTTTATTAAATAGCAATCAAATTTCACGGCCATTTAATTTTATAGCGGTGAAATACATACATAAAAATACTTTCCTTCCACAAAACAGATTAATATCACAATTTTATAGCAACATATTCAACACATAAACGAACAGAAGTGGCTGTAAAGCGAAGTATCAATTATATTTCACACTCGGTGTCAGTTACACCACATATAACATACAATAGCTCTTAAACCACCGTTAGCTGTTCCAGTTTACGTCCATTCTAACATTCAAACATACAAATCGAGTGTAAAGCCATAATTGTTAATTTCAAGCAAAATGCCCGCAATAGCTTTCGCGTTGCACTAACTAACGATCCCATTGCTGGATGCCTATCGGATTTCTACCGGGCCGGGTGCAGATTTTACTATACCGTGCTTTAATCTAGGATCGAAAACCACGTTGTTTGATATTATATTAAATTAATTAATTTTTAAAAGTGTTAGTCATAATGTTATTGTAATATTCTAATGTTAATATTACATATATTACAATAAATATAATTATATATTATCAGTTATAATGTGGAACCTGTTTTAAAATATTATTCACATTCAAATATTTATAACAATCATTTATTATGAATAAAATTGCTATGTGAATAAAAGGGGAAAAACATTAATTAAGTAAGCCATGCAACCCGGCCTGTAAAGTATGCGTGCATAATGCATGCGCACACGCACGCGACGCGCCGCCGAGATGGATCGTATCGATCCGGGATGCTGGATCGTGATCTCTTCAGCATGCGAAACTTTGAGAGGCCTTTTGTTATGCAGTCTAGCAAAATATTAATTTTATTTACTTGGCCTTACTTGAGTATCTATATCTTATAACAAAATTACGCATTTTGTAAAGGATGAAACTAATAATATATTTTTTAGTCTCACTATGTCCTTGTTTACATATTTTATATAAACTAATTTCATTTAGTCTTTTTATATTCGAATCACAATTTCAGATTAAAATATAACATTAAAATTGAGATAAGTTGTTTAGAATTGTAGATAGAGAGATACAAAATGATCTTCATATTTAGTAACTCAACTCAAATTGAAAAGTAAACTCTTTTTCTTTTAACCATGTTAAGTGCTCTTAGAAGATTCAAAAGTGCACAAGAGCCTCTTTTAATTATTCCCGGTATGTAGAAACGTTGATCGCAGGCGTGAAAACCAAGCGAGTACTAATCGCCTTATTGACTTCCCACGAGCCCAAAACACTTTTTACTGCCGCGTTCTTGTGACTACTGCACTGTAAAATATAGAGCTGTAATTTTTTTTTACTTTAAATTTTTTAAATAACTATAAGGCAAAATCAACAAACAAAATAAACAAAGCTATATTTCAATTAAAAAATATATAATTATTGGGTTTATTCAATATGCCTCTTTAAATGATTCACGAAGCACACCTTAAGGCCGACTGTATGCAGTGGAATCTCATTACTCAGACCACATCTGCGTCCTTCAAGCATTCTAATATTACTTACCAATGTAGTGTAACCAGGTTGTCCACTACATCTAGAAGAATGGTTCGGATATATTTACCTCTGGCTACATGAAGAATACGTGCTCTGTGCTGTGAGTTATATGGTTCATTTTTAACTGCAGTACCCTGAGACATAAATCAATTCAGCATTAGGATATTGAAAAATGGATGCACGTCCCGCCAGACCGAGAAAGGAAAGCACGTATTTGACGCGGTTCCGTAGAAAAAAATCTTATTTCATTCATAAAATGAGTCGCATTGAGAACAACATTTTTTATTATCCATCCATCTTATTCATCGCCAGCGTTGATTGAGGTGAAATGATGTCAAGTTTTTGTGCATTCAACACACTGTTTCCAGTCCACTGGCTGTCACGGTTTATACGGCTCGATAGATAGAGTTTTAATGGAAGCGTAATCCTCACATGAATTTTAATTTTAAATATACTACGTGCTTCTTGAATTTCAATAATTCGATCATTATGACGCTAGTAAACATAATAGTTACAGTTGATTTTCGAATCGAATCGCCATTTTTTATTAATTGATACAGGAGTATAGGCAGCATTGTAATATTTTAACATAATACAAATGACATTTATTTAGTTAAAGGCATAATTGCAAAATAATCAAAGATTACGTGATGGAGTCGGATAACAGTATTTACGTAACAGTAGAAAGCCAAAATTCGATACGGTAAAAGGTTAATTAAGTGTTTCAGATATTGTCAAAAACAGAATAAGAGATCGGGAAACAAATTAAAGTAGCCAAAATGGTTATATCACTGTTTTATCAAATATAGGTAAAAGGAAAAATATGGTATTCATATAAATAAGAAGTGCTCACGAATTTCATAAAAACATATACTTCTGAAAATATCATTTCACTTAAAATATCTTATAAATACAAATATATATTTCTGTAATATTTTATGTAACAATAAGCTTCCAGATTGTTTGAATCCTAAACTTTTACTAAATGAAAAGTTATTTGGCAGCGGCCTAAGCACTCGTGCGCATCACTTAAATCTCAGGCCTATTAAAAAAGACTTGACTTATGTAGAACAGAACGAAGTTAAGCGTGTTGATTAGTATAAAAAAAGAGTATACTTAGATATAAAATTCAATTCTTTTTTTTACTAGCTTACCTGAAACACATCTTCCATCTAGGTGTGCGTAATAAAAAATATTAATTTAAATATAACCAAAGGGAAAATACTTTATATTGGACAAAAAATGGAGTATAGAAAGCAATTTTTATTTTATTGTTATAAATTACCGGAATAATTTTATTCCTAAATAATTTTAGTCTATGTTTTTCATATATTTCCAAAAGCACAGAATCATTAATAATTTTATTGAAAAAGCCACGTCAGGATTATCCCCAATCATTATCATGTCGACCTACATCGATGAGAACAAAGCTAGCTAGATAGTAAGCTTATAAACTCGCTGATATTATACTAGCAAATAAATTCATAACAAAACACACAGTTAACTAAGTGATGGGAAACTAAGACATTTACAATAAGAATATAAGATTCTCAAAATAGAAAACAATAATAATATAATACTATTTATTAATTTGCATAATTCTTATTGGTAATATATATCAAATAGAATTTTCAAAAGAAAATAATAACTGACAACGAAAACAGAGAATCATAAACAATATCAATTCAGCTGTAACTAAACTCAATTAAATATTATATGAAAAAGCATTTTACGGTGTAAAAGACTAAAAGTATTGGCGAAAAGAACTATATTACGATTGTTATAATGTCGAGGTAGTAGAGCTAAGTTAGTGAAGGCATGTTTACTTTCATATATAACTTCTCAAACAAACCTTTAAGAATTAGAAGAAGCTATAATCAAAATGTAACTAACATATAGGTAGCATTGAAAATCCCAGTTTCTTGGTCGATTAAGATTAATCTGAAAGACATTTGTATCGAATAAACAGAAGGAAACGCGAACGAAATGTTTCTTGCGCAAAAGCGTGCATTTCCTCATAACGTATTACATGTCAAACTAGGATAACAAATAATGACAATTCACGGCATACACAACGAAAGGCTCGAGGGGACGCCGGGGCTGAGTGGAGCTGGCATAAATAGCTGATTACATGTGAATGGCTCAATCAAAGCAAGGTTGCCAACCTAACGTCGATATGTTTTGACGTGTCCTGCGACTCTAGTAAATTGCTACAATTATACTGAGATCTGTGTCAAGAAACCATGAGGAGGTTGGTTGAAATGGACAATCGTTATAAATATTGACTTGCACTATATTAAACGTGGTGACATTTTGTAATATACGTACAAAACCTTTAACAAAACGTATAGCAACAAAACCTTTGCAACCTAAAATAGAAAAACAAAACTTTAATATGACGAACAAAATATTTGTACTTTGCTTTATATATAAATTAATATTTTTGTAGAGAATCAATAAAAAACAATTAGTTTGAAATTTAATTATTATAAAAAACTAAACAATCTTTTTCACTTCATGTCGGGGATAAACCAATAACTTGCTTTATGGATAGCAAAAAAAAATCATGCCTATCAGGAATTTCTAACCAAATGTACAACAAGACAAATAAGGCTGTAGGATTTACCCCAGTCGCCTCTCTTACACAACTGCCCTAAGCCGCATGTGCCTATCATTACAAACGAACACGCGCATTAACTGATTATATATTATTGTGATGTGTGCAACAGTCTCTACCTCACTGGCCGGATCCATTGCTCGTTAAGTCCGGCATGAATTATATATACAATTAGTAATAACTATAAAAATTCATGTATAAATTTTGAGTCAAAAATTACTATGAAAATATTAAAACAGATCAAAAAATAGTTTTAGAGTATATTAGCTTTTACATCTCATCTGCCCGTGATCACGATTGCTGAAAAGTAACCGTAACGTCGGGATTTTAAAATAATAAAATACGCGTAGTAATCCGAATAATATTATTTTTATCTAAATGAACACTTGTGAAAGCCTTCGATCTCTTCATACTAGCTTTTTGTTAAAATTCTAATAAAAGTACTATATGATCACCCGATGATATAATAACGTCGTCAATGTGACAGCACGTGTCAATTTGTCATGATCTGTCGGTAATTGACAAGAGTGGACGGATGGCGATTATAGATAGCGCTTGTTTATAGACCCTTTGAGTTGTGACACTCGAGTTTATGATTTTATATAAGGTTAAAGTATAAAATTAATGTTTTCGGTGTTTGTTAGAATGTTTATTAAATACTATTTGTTTGTTTGCAAAAAGAAAATTCAGATTAAAGATTACTCATTGCAAAAGAAGTTCAATTTCCACGAGCCTCACGTTTCACGATAAATCGATGTAATATTACACAGACCTATAAAACTGGACGCGGTATAAATTTATATGTTTTTACGTCATTTAAGAGTGACGGCCAGTATGTCTAACATTTTTTATTAATTTTATGTAATAGTAGAGTATTCCATAGGTACAGAAGAACAAGCTTTTATATTTTAATGTTCAAATAGCACAAAGTAGTATATAGTCCCAAAATTTTTTAAAAAGAATTGAACACATGTGCAAGAGGCACTACGTAGTAAGAAGTATGGACTATCCAGAAACTTATGTCCACAAAAATAGTTCACTGTAAACCCAGTCGTGGCTACCGTTTCGTTATTGTTCAATATGTTTCTATAATCCAGTTACACCAACTGGAAAGCTCCGCTGGTTAAAAAGATGCGTGAACCCGGATACTTTTGTTAGTGATCAATACAGTCGTGAGTTCCAATAGTTTTATATAAATCTATCTTGGGATCCCGATTCTTCCTCATACAATTTGTGTATAAATAAGAAAACGCTTGTATTTTATTTTCGTATTAATATCAAACTCAAAGTGATGGACTTCACCAACTCAGGAATAAATGAGAGTTGATCAAAATTAAAAAAACACACTCATATAATTCTTTCGATAATGTTCATTTGTGTTATGCTTAATACCACATAAACCACATCAATGATTACAGCCGTTGCATGTTCTTATAATTGTATCTCTAAATGCAAATATTTTATGTATATTATACGCTTTGTAAAATTAAAAAAATAAGAAATAAAATAAATATACTATTTATTATGGTCTTAAAGTAGTATGTATAA
>DVQP01002343.1:0-12799 GCA_018231745.1 Danaus eresimus
TTATAATATATATTTATTCGACTAAGGTACTGTGTCTATAACAGAGTATAAAAAAGCTACCCATCATTAGACCCTAAAACTATATTAGGGTACATTTTTTTAATTTGAAAATTTACACGTGTCGATATTTAATTGCCATACAAGCAACGTCTAATATACAACCTCTTAGCCATTTCATTACATACACTTATAGACACTATAGATCAAGTTCCGTTTGTACCCACGAGTCCCAGCATTCTTATAACAATACAGTATATAATAATAATATAATACAAAACAATATGTGCAATACATTTGTACTACATGGTACAAGTCACATCCCACTAGGAGTTAGTAGCGGACCTCGCTCATAAATTTCCGGCACAATAAGGCAGTGATTCAGTGTATGCTATACAAAATATCTCCATTACAAAGTTACGACCAGTCTGTTGCAATGAGGTTAGTCTATTGTAGATTCAAATCCAAAAAAGGTTCAAGTCATTTTAATTTATTAACTCCTATCTGAAATACCCAATTTTTTTTTATATATGTCTCAACAATCCCGTAACCTACAAGTACATTTTGTGTTTTTTTTTATTATTTTTATAGTATTACCTACACACTATTCTTTGTTTTACACATCGTCTTGAATATTCCAATGGGTCAAAAATAACCTATATTTATAACACAGTACACGTGTCCCGATTTACAGATCTCAAATCTCATGCATTTGAGTTCGGAAATAATACATTTACAATATACAAACAACAACTCTGAAATGCGAGGGCAAAGTTACAAAATGATTTCAATGTAAGAAGGAATCCGATTAAGTGGTGCAGTCAAAAAATACTTTCATTGTTTTTAATCTATTTATTTATTTTTTATTATTATTCGGTTGTATCAAATAACGAAATTCTGTTTTGGCCCTTTGATATTCAGTCATCAGTTGCCGACACTTCAAAAATATAAAGCTTGCGATAATTAACCGAAATGAAGCTTAACTAGCATAGTAGTAATCTAAACTAATATATAATAACCGGTTTAAATCGCAGTCTGTATCCATTATAAGTGGGTCACCTATATATGTACAATATTTATTTTCTACCATATTGCGTCCTTGATATGCATTGCGTAACAATAAAAAAACCTAGCTTTCACGACATCGTTGCGTCCGGATGGTTGGCGGAACCCGAGAGCGGCTCCCTCTAACAGTAAGTACGGTAAGTACGGTCGATAGAAGCGGAACGAACGAACCAATGATACACTGACTGATACAACATAACACATCCCCGCGCAGAACACTCAGACTTATCGCGTTAAATAAAAAAATACACGGTCATAAATATGGTCATCGTCCCGGCACTCGCGTCACGTCACGTCACGCCGCGTCGCGTCGCGTCACGTCACGCCGCGTCCCGCCGCGTCAGTGTATGGCGACGGGGCTGTGAGCCAGCGAGCAGACCGCCAGCACGTCCTCGTCTCGTCTCGCCTCGACCTCCATACGCTCGGCACCACCCCACAGCCGCGCGCCCGCTGTGGCACACACAAACAACACACATATATACACATGTACATAGTAAATTCGAAAGAGCGACGTCTATTAGCTAGAAATAATGAGATATTTTTTCTATTCGTCAATACTTTAATTGTAAATTTAAAATAAAACAATAAATTTAAAAATCCTTTTCATTTTCTTTGAGTGGCAGACTTCATTTACAGCATTGTATGCAAAAATAAAAGCATGTTTATGTGTGTTTGTATCTAAACCTAATTTTCTTCAATAAGCCCATATCGTAAATGACACAAGCGGTGTTATCAAAATAGTAACGTTCATATAAATTAAAGCCATGCACCACAGATGATACAATATTAAAAATGCACGTAATGCAACAACACCTACAGCAACGTTAAAATAAAGTTATTTAAATTGGAAAAAAATAACAAATTAATAATAATATTTAATTTGTATCGGAAATATCTCAACATTTGAAGACAAAACAGTAAAAGCTCAACAAAATTACATGGAAAAAGCAAGCAAGCAGTGATAGATGGCACAGTCATGTAATGATAATGTGTGATTATTGAAATAAAATTATGAAATAAGTTAAAAGCAGACGGAGGAAAATGTGCATAACAAAAAAATCTCCAATAGAATCCATTCAAAAAATGTCATTTAGAAAACTCAATTGCCGTTCATCTATTCTTATTGGATGATTTTTTGGCCCACAATGTCATAACTTAATGGAAACACAAGCGTATAAGAGTAAACATTTATTTAATATATAAGAACAAAATTACTTAAATATTAGTATTGTATAGTGAATAGATACAGAACACATTTCACATATAAATATTATTATGAGATGTGAAAAGGTCCAAGAAAAAAGAGCAAGTGATAAACGAGTAAGAAGAATTTAAAATGTGGGAGGGGGAATATAGTATGTTTGGAGTAATACATGTTTATATATAATATAAGCAAACGACAAACACAAGCAAAATGTCACTAATGATTTGAGTTGAATCTGGGCTGCGTGGTGGGGGAAAGGGGTGGGGGTAGATATATATTATGTCCGACCTGCTCGGCGGAGCGCTAGTGTGTGGGGGGCGAGCCGGCGGGCCGCTCTAGTCATCGTGACTCCGGCGCATCTGTATGTACATGCGGTTAGTTAGACATGTACACTTGTGTTACCTTGACTGACATAACTTTACATATTTATAATTCTTAATGTGACTTTTGAGCTGTAGTAAAAGATGATCATTGTTGGTTTAAATCAAAGTAACACAATATACTATAAATTGAAAATTATTCATTGAAAAAGAAAATTTTCGTTAATAAGCTCATTAGAGTCCTTCCTTTACTTTTTATTTTACAGTGGAATGGTTACAGCATATACACATTTATTTTAGGATTATTTAAAACTGTTATTATAACGCCATGGTTATTAGTTATATCGAGGGAGGGGGAGTATAATAGCTATTAGTAGAATGGTATGATGATAGCGTCATGTGTTAGCGGGAACACGACATAAGCTCAAAATGATAATTTTCGACATAATGTACACAAATCAAAAACATCTTAATAACCAAAGACACCAATTAAAATGACAATAAAAGCTACATATGATTAATGGCGTGCTTCAAATAAATCCAAAGAAACATGTTTCACAGATATTAATATATGGTTCATCACTGTACTACCATGAGAACTTAATTTCAATTCATTGACATGTCTGAAAGTGTAAGCTTTAAGAAACATATGATTTTTATTCTGCCCAAAAATATGTCTTTCCACAATCCTTGTTCCTCTATTGCTTCAAAGTATATTTACATAACACCAGGACATAAGTATTTTCCAGGATAGTTTGTTAATTTTGCTAGTTTAAGCAGATGAACAAATCTAACTGATAGAATATGACCCAAACAGAACAAAAGTGTAAACAGTAACGAGTTTGTAATAAATAAATTCTAATCTGTCACTATACCCTTATATAAGATGCTAGATGAATAGTATCCAGAAACAATAATCCCCATTCACTAGATTTTAATCTAAACTTAAAAACATGTAACTTTATGGTCCATTGCAATATTTTTATTGATTAACTGCACACTATTGTCAATGAAAGTTTGAAAAGCCTATCATTGACTTATATTTTGTCTTGTTTGTTTGTTTGTTTTATCTGCTATCTCTATCTCTTTCTCTCTTCGCGTCATTTACCGTGCTGGTGATGCTGCGCCTGCTGCGTGTTTGTCGCCTCGTCAGCTGTTCGCTTGAAGAAGTTGTGCTGCAGCGCGTAGTACGGCGTCACACGTTGCTTGGGATCATACTCCAACATGCGGAGGATTAGGTCCTGGAAATTAAGTATATTGTTTTATATGTCTTAAAGTTGTATTATCATTAGTTAATCTTTTGAGAGTGAGCAATGATTGTCTTTGGTATTGTTCCAGAAGATCCTAATGTCATTGAACTACGGAATTTTAGTTGTCTAACCCAGAATATTGGAGTTTGTTTTTTTGCCCTCTTAGCACCTATTAATAACAATCAACTAAAAACTTCCTTCTGATCATATGAATCCCTAAGACCTCAATCTGTATTATATTAACATGTTATTATCTATGTAACAGTATATTATCATCACCATGTTATATGAAGTTATTCTGGACACTGCACTCTAGCAGTTCTTGTCTTCTCAATGATTCTCTCTACCACGCCAATAAAGTTCTCATATCAATAATGACATAAAACAATTACAACTAAACTTGTTACTATTACAACCAAGTTAAGTTCTACTTCAACTTAGTCCCTCCTGTTATTTATAAACACAGAGCAGGTCTGCCGCTACTCCATCTCTATCAGTATATATCACTCATCTCACCTTAAACTTGAGGTAGTCTGATACAGAGTGTCCGGGCTCCCCCCTCCTCCTGGCCGCGGGTCCTCCCCCCTCTACGCCGAGTATGTCGTGAAGACGTCTCGTGCCGGCTGGGCGATACTTACGGTAACCGCTGATAAAATTTACACATATTATAGATTAATATATAAAAAAATACATAAATATAAACATACACGAGTATAGAAATATAAAAAGTTCAATGTTAGTCTACTTGTTAAGTTATGCTTATGTAGAAAGTATAATATTACTGTTTTTTAAATTATAAACTTTGTGATGGCAATCCTGAAAATGAAAACTATGCCTGGGATTGCAGACAAGTACAATTGCAATTAAAATGTTACAGTAACTTTTCAAACTTTAAACTTAAGATAGAGAAAAATATTTTTTTCTACAAGCTTGTAATTCTTATACCAAAATCATAATATACAAGTTTCAGCAAATTTATTTGTAGGACATGTATTATATAACCTCATAAAATATAGAAACTTTTTTATACAATCGACACGTACAGACAAGCAAGTATGAATATAAAATTAAAATAACTCACCCATCCTTCCCAGCAACTTTCTTAAGGACATAACCGCCCCCCTCTGAAGGCGGTAATTTGTCGAAGAACTTTCTTGTCTTGTGCGCCTGAAAGAATAACAAACTTGACGTAAAGATAAACAACTCGGGGACGAGTTAATACAATAAGAATTCGTTTCATAGAACAACTGTTGGTTGCGATTGCATAAAGCCCGACCAGTGACGTGAGGCGGAGAGGTGGCAGTTTAAAGCAATTTCATAATTACAACAGTTCTTGAGTGTTTGAAAAGTTGTCTCATTTCCAATTAACAATAGAAGTGGGTCGCTGTAGTTACACAATTAAACGCTGCTACATATTGTTCAAAGTTAGACAATTATAACAAGTTAAGAGAGTCGTCGTCTTCATCTGGATCCAACAATTTTCGATACTGTTATAAATTATAGACGACATTGCAATTATGATGTTAGCGTCTGTCTTCAATTAAAACTACAAAGTCTCGCGTACACTCGACACAAACACGGTGCCATGTATTAACTTCATATAAATACAATTACTAACTATGATATATTAGGTAATAATTTAAGGAAACGGAGCTGAGAATTATAGTTATTGCTTAATTAAGAGGAACGAAATAATTTCAATTTATTTCTAATGATGTCATGACGTCATAGTAAAGAATACTATTTTTAGTATAAAATAAAAGAAATGCTTAAGTATAACATTTAAAAAGATTCATCAGCAGATTAAGAATAAAAACTATGAAGCCACAATAAACTCTAAATTATCCTATTAATTAACCCTATAACCAAGAGCTCAGACAAATCGTTCCATTATTCAATCGACCATCTTAAGTTGACCGCTGTTGATGTTCCACTCACCTGATCCAGGAGCTGGTCCGGCGGCATCCCGAGCACCTCGACGATCTTGTTCATCTGGTCCAGTTCGTTGGCACCACTGAACAGTGGCTCGCCCGTGTGCATCTCGACCAGTATACAACCCAGTGACCACATGTCTATCGCCAGGTCGTATGGTATGCCGAGCAGTACCTCCGGCGAACGGTAGAAACGTGACTGAATGTACTGGTATATCTGGAATGGATTTTACAAATTTTGAATTATTCTCACATATATACATATAAATTATATATACACTTCTATATAAACATGTAAAATAGATTTTTATTACGAAAGCTTTTACTCGTGGTTATTTCAGTAGCAGTAAAGCAGACAATTAAGTTTCCGTTCTCATATGAAACAGACACCAAAGATTCAACAAAACTCTAAATATGCCTATAATTAAAACCAAATAATTATCTATTTATTATATATAACACTAATAACATTGAATTGTCGCTGGAGATTCGTAAACGGGGAAAACCGTAGCATCAAAGTACAGACCACATTTAAATTAATTAGTTCATATATAATATATGTAGTTATCGGATGCTATGGCGTGTGTTTTGTGTTTTCCTGTATACGTTTCAATAACATTAATGGCACATTAATATATATATTTACGCGCAATTGAAGATAACCTTCGACCGTCACTGGATCGTAAGACCACGGGCTGATTTATAACAATAATTAGTGAGTTTGTTACGGGAACATTACTATCCATACTATTATCGTATTACGTTAACATTAATCGATAAAGAAATTTGTTTATTATACATGTTTAATAATCTATTTATCTATATAGGTATTGAAACATACTTTTACCAACGACGTGAATGTTCAACCAAAAAATATATGTTTTTTTAATTTATCGAGAGGAATGATGTCTGTGTTCGCAAAACCTTGATTTCGGTGTCAAAAAATAATTGAGAATCTTTGAATTCACTTGACATGCGACATTTACATAAATAATATGCGGGATAAAAAAGCAAATTATAAAATGAAATACATCATGTTCTAGATCCAGTGAATTTTTGTTATAACTGTTAGTTTTGTTTCATATTAATTAGACATTTGTATGAAAGAAATAATATAGTATACATTATATCAAAGTAGTTTGTACAGTAAATGTAATATGCTGAGCTTACCCGTTGGCCTAGTTGACACGAACTACCAAAGTCCACAATTTTGATGGCCGATCTCTTCGGATTGCATAATAATATATTCTCAGGCTTAAGATCACAGTGAATTATATTAAGTTCTGTAAAAAAAAATGGATATTGATTTATTAAAAAATACATATAAGTATCTCTATACAAGTTGAAACGTAAATATTATAATATGAAAATGTTATTACATATAAACTATTCAAAGGGGGGGAATACAAATCATTTGTCGATAGTATCGGCACGGCGCCGTGTATTGAACTAATGTCCCCACATAAGGTTTTGTAAATACTAGCTAAATACATTCGCTAACTTTGTAACTTGTATTTTTATTGTGTTATAATTACTGACCGAATCGGACAGGTGTCGACAGAGAAATGCATTTGTTTTGCAACTTTTACTGAAGATTCATTAAAATCTTACAGACTGAATATAAAGAAAAATATTGTGTTAGTTTTTAGTATAATGATTCATTATATAAATATCAAAATCCGTGAAATCATGATGTGAGATAGTTTTGAATACACGAAACTTAGTCAATACTAAACATTGAAATAGAATTTTAAAACAGCAAGGACCTAAACATATTTATTATCAACATAAAAAAAATATATAAAAAAGATATTGTTTGTCGGTTTAAAGGAATTTAAAGAAACAATTCTCTTTATTTCCAACATCAAAAGTTTAAAACTATTTTTGACGGTATTAGTCCCTGTGGACCAATATGGGCAAACGGCTTCCTTGATATTTAACACAATAGTAGATACAGTAGAGCATACAAGATGTCTGTCGAGACCACTAACCGTTCTTTTCGTGACAACGACACAATATAGCAACTAACGTTTGTTTTTATTATTATTGAAATAAATATACTGCATAAAATATTGTACGTCCTCGTACTCAGGGTGTGTTCGGATTATGATGTAGCGTAATTTTATTATTTATTTCCATCCCAAACCAACGTCCGTAAGGATATTGTTCATATGTCAGCGGTTTTCTCAAAAACTATGAATTCTCTTTAATTGAAATTTAGCTTAAGTAAAACAGTATGACAATTTCCGATCCATCCAACAATCGTCAGTAAGTAGTGTGATGAGTCTCTCGGTAACTTCAACTCCTACTTACCAGGTTGACTAAGGAACAGCAGGGCTGTACACAGCTGCTGTGCGAACTTCCTCGTCAGGTTTAACGACACACCCCTGAAGTTCGTATTACGCAACAGATCGTACAGATTGTACGACAACAACTCGAACACTAGGCACAAGTGATTCCGCCACATAAAGTGACGCTTCAGTTTTACTGTGGAATTAATAACATCGTTATATATAAATAAGTGTATAGTTCTCATTTCTATTAAATCTATTTAAAATATCTGACTATAACAATTAAATAATATATGCGTATAATATGAGGATGCTACAAGTCTTACCTATATAATACTTATTTTCGGCGTCCGCCCTATTCATCATTTCTAGTAACTTGACTTCTATTTGTGCCTGGTTTAGGAAAGGTTTCTTATTCTTAATAATTTTTATCGCTACTTGACACTGCTCCTCGTGGTCGTACGCTTTCACAACCTGCAATAAATTTCATAATAATGCTGTTCAGACACCATTCATAACTACTATGAATGAATGACGAATTCAAATCTCTATAGAAATAAATTCAGTGGCTCAAAAGTAGTTCCTATTAAATTAATTCTTATATAAATTTAAATGTCATCAATATTGTTGATATCATTAGCTAGGAGTATGTTGATGAATAACGGTTGTATTTATGTTTAAATACTTTAACACAAAGACGAGGAAATTGAGTTACTTACAGTAAATTGAAACATTAATAAAATTTACCATGTACATAATGCGATATATATAGGTACGTACGTACGTATGTATTTATATTAAATCCTCACTGGTATGTTATCTCACCTGACCAAAGGATCCCTTGCCTATCGGAGATGAGATCTCATATCTGTCTAGGAACTTCTCTCCCTGTTTGATGATATAGTCGTGGTTATCGTCATCGTACCCGTCGTTGTACAGCTTCCTTTCCTTTTTGTGTGAACCGTCATCACCCAAGTACTGTTGCGCTCTCCGTTTCTTTTTGGCGTAATATACCTGTTATCATAAAAGATAAATCATAATGTAATTCAATGTATGTTAAGATTTCCAGAGCAATGTTTGAGTAATACGTCTTTACATTTCGTAAACTATTTTAATAATCCCGCTGGTAAAGTAACTTCACGATGAAAGAAAACCTCTGTGCAACTTTAAAACTTGCCAGAGGCAGCTAAACATATTTACAACAAGAAAATTAATATTATATTTTTCAAAGATATTCCACAGGCACATGCTCCTCCGATATTACGGTAATCCCCGGACAAACTAGGAAGTATATTGTAAAATTGTGCATAATATATGAAGACGACGGATTATAGAAATAATGTTAGCAAGATGTTTGACTCTCTTCATACACCTAATAGACTTCGTTTTGATAACACTTATGGTACACGTTGAAAAGAAAAATATAATTACTTATACATCATTTTAACTGTACAAGGGCTGTATTCCTCAAAGGGGAATTCAACAGGAAACCCTCTGATAATAAAATTTCTTTATTGACAGTACAGAAATTAGTGCGTAAATAACACATGTAAAGAAATAGACTAAAAGTACACGAAACTATTAATGTATTGATGTATATAAAATGCATCAGAATAATAAAACAGTATTCCAAAAAAATGTCAAGTGAAGTTTTAGAATGCTGACTGATAATTTAAACTGAGGATCGTTTTCTCTCAAGGTAGTGCATTTCATAGCTTTACAGTTCGCACGGTGAAAGAGTCACTGTAACACTTTATGTGGCACAAACGGACCTCGTGTAAGTTATGAGGTTTAGAACGAAGACTCATAACTAGAATAAAATTGATACCGAGTAAAGAAAATATATTTTCTTCATAGCATTAAAGAGAAGAGAATTTGTGTGAAGCTTAAAAATGTCTCTAATGAAATATATAGTGACATCACAAATAAAAATTTGATTTCCACAAAATTTAAAACACTTGTTTATTATTGAAGTGTGAACGTAGTAATGTTTGTATATAAATATACCGTGTTTGGTATGAATGCTGATTTATTGTTTCCCAGTTTTTATTTATTTTGCTTCCTTTTAAATGACAGTGTCGTGGCGTCTTGACATTCTTGCTTTGTCAACAATTTACATTTTTTAAATAGTGACATTAGTAGAGAAGACTTTAATGAAAAGAAATATGTTCCAAACATATTTTCCATCATAAAAGTAAATCGATTACAAAATTCCGGTAATTATAGCTGGTTTGTATATTCAAAAATAAAAAGTATTCATGTTATGGGAAATGAAGAGGCGAAGAGCGCGGGAATTTGGGCGGACGTTGACCTAAATATGCGGTTGACATTGATCGACGATGTTCAATACGCAATATAAAACATTCATGCAACGGTTAACGCATGAAATCGGGACTAGGCAGTTCATTGCTACCAGATTTTTTGTGGCACCGTCTCGTCTAGTCGAAATTATAATAACTCATTGTATTCATACATATTATTTATATAACTTTTTGTTAAGTGCGACCGATTAAGAGGACTTTCTAGTATTATGGATTCTGTTATTTAATATATCCGGACCGCAAAACTATATATATAACCAATAATATCTTATCGTCAACAATGTTACGTAAGTTACACAGGGAAGGCTCTAATAATTTTGGATTCTGCATTCCATTCGCTGCGTGGCGGAAGTGTCGCATATCGACGCGGCCAAACGATAACCCAAATTTCTGACTGCGACCTACATACCCAATACAGTGCATATTTTACTGGCGACCGAGAGGTCTGACGACGGTAAAAGACACGGCTACCTATCTATAGCGTGTAAACTTATGGTATTCTAATTCGTAAAGATATCCTGTAAAGATGTCTTTTTTAGGGACGATTGAATTTGCCTATGGACGGTATTACAGATTAGTAGCATCGTATTTATCTCGGTAAGGTCAGTGTGCAAGTGAGTGGAGTCATGAGTGTCGACGGACGGCCGGAGAGACAGTATGGAGACGGTCAGGATTGTGTTTGGTCTTCATCAATCATCAGATTTTGAATGGTACCGACTTGTGGCGGCAGTGTTAGTCAGTAGCGAGCAGGCCAGTGACCGCCGCACGTGGCGAGATGAGCGCGTCGGGCCGGGGAGAGGGCGCGCGGCGGCTGTCATTGATTTTCCCCGTCCTCCTCCTCCCCCCACCGCTCCCCGGCCGAGGCTGGCTTTCCCTCTCCCCTCCCTGCCCCCGCCGCGTCTCACCCACTTCCAGCGCCCGATAACGAGGTTAACGGGCGACGTGAGCGTCTCCTAAACTTTAATTATACCCGTACAGCCGTCGTGCATGTTTAACCCGACCTCTATTCAACGTTTTGTTTGCAGCGCACCTGATAGCACCGAGTGATCCTCTTATTCGATAGAAGGATAACTATATATAATAAACGATGCCGGATGTGGCGACGTATCAAACAACATATATAGCGGCCGTAGTTGTCGTCCGGGACGGAGTTCATTTCGAATCTGCTAACTACATAGCGACGTAACCGTTCGACTACGTAAACTTTGTGAATTTATTATAAACACTCGCCATTGAAAGCTTGCGCGCACTCTTTAAGTTATAACGAGCAGGAATACTAATTTATAAATATGAGCTCGAAAGATTAAATTAACAGTAAACAAACTCACAATATCATAACAGAAATTTCAAATAGGTACAGAAAACAGGTTTTCATAATGAGCATTTTGATTTGTGCATTCATCAATCAATCACGGACGTATTACAATATCGTTGGCTGTAAATTATTGGTATTTATCAGTTATGTAATATGAATTCGGTCAATTCCTTACATCCGACAGACATGCGATGCCAAATAACTATAGAGTGCCGGTGGATGGTGAACTCAAAGGAGTTGCGTAGCTGGTTAAGATTGTATTATGGATGAGCGTGTGCATTATAATTCATATACTAAGAAATTATAGATTCATGTTCTTAGACCATTTTCTATTATAAGATTATGTTATAAGATGTACGACTCGATTCGCATATGATGATATATAAAAATGTATTTTTATATTGTTCGTTCCGTACGAACGACATCAACATTTCTAAGCTACAATGTCAATCGAAAGAATGACGAAAACATGCACATTCACATATATTTTTAACCATGTCTCACGTTCAGCTGAGGTCACGCGGTGTTGTATTTATTTTTTTCGATTGCGGTAAAAAAGAAACAATCACAAATGCAATTAATATCTATTTTCCTTATAGTAGAGCCCCTGAATAAGGTGTAAGATAATAATTAATTTAGTTTTTATTGACATGGTACAAGGGTATAAAAGTAACATGAGTTTATAAGCTTAATGAACTATATTAAAACTTTCCTTTAAAAGATATGAGGACGAAATTCATTTATTTATTTATTTATAATGATTCGTCTCATTAGACGAATCATTGTAATCACTAATCTTGAAATTTTATAATTTGAAGTAGTCTTCAATGCACTTTAATATTTTTTTTATAACTAAAGACTTCATCTTGGTCATGTTTATAACAGTCATTAGTCTTCCTATTCGTGTCAAGTTCTTTCTTGGCAATATTGAAATTCTACCGAATTTTTAATTGTTTGACAAATCTTAAGACTTCTATGTCGAATATTTTAAAAACCATAGCAATTAGTAGTTTTTAACTATACTAATTTTAATTTTGACATTACAGATATTTTTACATATATGTTTTACTTTTTAAATCTTGTTGTTATTTTAGTTAAGGCTGAG
>DVQP01002344.1:0-12799 GCA_018231745.1 Danaus eresimus
CAACAAACATTATGGTAAAATCCTTAATTTAAGAGCGCTAGAGAATTTTCTAGTAAATTTGGTTTGCAGATGTTTTTAAAGTTATAAATATTTTGTATTAATTTTTTTATTTTATCGTACGTCTGTTACTTTTTTGTATTGTTTTCAAACATTTATTATTGTTAGAATTTCACAAGGACAAAGGACAAGGACTTTAATAAGAAATTTTTCAGTTGTAAATGACAGTTTATTTTATGTTAAAAAACAAGATGGTAAAGTTTACTATCAGAGCAAAATACCTACTTTTTTTAGCACAGCCTTTGGGTCTTACCACCGGTTTCGAATTATTATTAACATTGTGGAGCAGGACACATTTTACATCCACATATTCGGGGAAGACGTATATTTCTGTGGAAAGAAACAATGATTTAAATTTATCGAGAATGCAAAATTCTTATCCAAGAAGTTAGCTGATGTAGATTTTTCTAGGAAACAAACAAATGTATACATTTATAGGAAACACTATATGGCTACTAGGAGTTTTGTAATTTGATTATTATTATTTTTATCAGTATTATAGTATACAGATCACATCGAGGAAATACGTTAATCTGTAATACTAAGATGAAATTGTTATATTTTAATTAATAACGCAGTTTAATGGAGTCTATGCTGTTTGATCAGCGTTCAGGCTGTAGCTAATAGTACATATGGGAGTGTTTTAAATAATCATTTTATTATTAGTAATATAGGTGATTACAACAACTGTTCACCATTTGCTCTAACACCTGAACACCGGTTGCTATAATGCAGCTGCTGCTTGCACCTGTTGCGTACTTCGGCTATTTTGATTGGCTCCTACTTCATTGCTATAATGCAGCTGCTGCTTGTACCAGTTCCGTACTTCGGCTATTTTGATTGGCTCCTACTTCATTGCTATAATGCAGCTGCTGCTTGTACCAGTTCCGTACTTCGGCTTTTTTGATTGGCTCACACTTCATTTTTTTTTAACACAGTGTTGTTGTATTGATATTATATACATATGTATAAAACGCTTTCTAATCGCTATTCCATAAAAAAGTGTATTGTTAATTTTTAATTTTAATTTGTATTTAATATTTTTAGATATAAAAAAATAAAATCAACTCGATAATATATGTATGTCTTTCGGTCTACGATTTTTTCTCGTCCAAGTTACGTAGCTACAAACGGCAAGCCGAAGGAAAACTAATGATTAATTTAAACTAATTCTATTTAAAATTAATCTTACAATCTAACTTAATGTTCCACTTACGCGATGTAAGCTTGTATAGCTTGTTAGACTTAAGCTGAGCTCTGCATTTGTGAGAGTGAAAGTAAAAGTAAAAATAGACAAAACTTAATCGAATAATATTCAATTATTTTTAAATAGATGCAAAATATAAATGTGAGAAGTAACTTAGACTGAAAATAAAAGAAGCAAAACTTGATAAAGCCCAGATGTAAATATTATGAATATTATGGACAAAATATAAATAATTAATAAAAAGATGTAAAAACTAAACAAATTCTTCGTCACTTCCCATTTAAATTTCAACATTTTAATTATAATGTTCATCTTCATTACTGTCATCTGATATTTTATTTATATTAATTGTTCCGTTTTTTCATCAAAAGCGGCGCGGGACCAATAAATTTTTTCTTTTTTTTTTGCATGGTCACACACATTTTTCCATTCTTGAATAGACTTAGTATCTACTTTTTATAAATTTTGAATATTAAGTATTAATTCTTAAATAAATCAACGTTGTTTCTTAGCGACGATTAACACTTGAGAAATAAGTACTTAATTACTGAGCGTCTATTTAACAAAGTAAATCGACGTTGTTTTTGATATTTCTATAGAATTGTGTTTATATTTAACTTCCATGTATTTATTATTTTAGTAAGGAAAATTCGGTTAGCCTAACTATGACGTTCTACTTTGGCAACCCGATACGCAGACTGTCATACTTTTCGCATTTCATTCATATTGTTGTTTACGATTCCCTTGCTTGAGTGATGATGTCATCTTCCTGCATTCCATTTACTAGTCTTTTAATTTTAGACTTTAACTTTTACACGTAACGCATACATTTATTTAAATAATATTCGTCACCATATCGAAACTCTAGTGACCTTATCGCCTCGTTTTTAAAAGTAGTTAGTAATTTCATAGAATGCGATAATTTATGCAAATGTATGTTATCAAATTCGATTATATTCGTTATATATACTTTATTACACTTACAAGTGTACTTTTAAAAGTGGTTACGGTTAGAATAACAGGATTTTTTTCTTTAAAAAATGTATAACTATAATAATAAGATTAGACTTCTGGAAGTAGGAGTTGTAAACTCCTCTTCATAGACGACAATATGCTTTACTAATGTATCTATTCTGGTAGTGGCGGAGTTCAATAAAATTGTAAGATTCTACCATTGATCTCGTCTATAATGTAAAAGCAATCGTGTTATGTGGTTTAAATTTCTTGGCCATTACGTCTTGTTAAAAGTTTTTAACGTCTTTGCCGTTTTTTAACTCTTCACACAAATATCTTATTATGCGCGTCGCATAGTTGTTTGTGCACGAAGCTCTCAAAGGGAATGTCCGATTTCTAAAGGTTTTTTTTTAATTTAAAAGCAGTTTTTTTGCGGCAGTCATAACTACAATCCGTTGTTATTGGTCTATAAGAGTATTAACGCTTTTTTAAATTATGACAGCAATTTTTGGAGTACTTGATTAAGTGCTTTACGCGTGTGAGTAGAATCGATAAATGACAATTTAGGCGTGTGATATTTTGTTGCTATGAATGAAATTATGTTAAATATTACTAAAATAATTTTGAAGGTGATAGAGACTAGCAGATGTCATGTAGCTGCAGCTGGAACATAGGTTGATTCGACTGGGGAAGTACCGCGCTGTCACAGAAGAACAACGAAAAATTGTGTTTAATGGCAGCGTTTTATCAAATGAGTGAGAAAGCCGGTTGCCCTCTCCGTTTTCCTAACCTTTCCTTTCCCCCTCCCACAATAAAGGTCATTAACACATCTACAACATCCCTTATGTAGTAGACATCCATAGGCGACTGCTGACTACCTTCAATCAGGTGGCCGTCTTTTGAATTTCAAAGTTGGTAAACAAACAAAAAAAAAACACAAAACAATATATAATGAATACGAGAAGAAATGAGCCTTTGCAGATGTTTGCCTAGACTTTGAGTTAGGTATTTCACTTCCAATAGTTTGTAAGAAATAAAATTAGGATTTGAATTAGTTATGTCGATATGGTAGGTACATGATAGTTTTTGAAGACATCTATAGAAATTTATTTACACTTAACATATCAATTCACATGAATGGGAATTGGCCAATATATATATTAAATGAGCCTTGATATTTTATTGACTCTGTATTGAGTTCCGTCATTATAAGCAATTAATTTCTGTATACATTTTCAATCTATTTTAATACAACATTTAATATAATATAAATATAAGTAAATATTTATAATATAGATAGATAAAACTATAAGTAAACTCCAGATATAGGATAAGAATAATAAAAATATATGAATTTTTATGTATTTTAATGCAATCTAAAAGGATTTAACACAATATCTTTTTACTTCTATAACAACGCTCCGGCTTTTAAAATCTCAACATAAAATTAATACTGAAAATCTTTAGTAATTTCATACATTTCAATTTTGAAGCTTGTAATGAACAGTTGTAAGCAAAACCAACAAAGTATTGGTGATGTAAAGAAAACAAAGGAAATTTCTATTTTATTATTTATTTTTGCAGACCATCTGGTGGAAACTCCAATCCAGTTCCTGTAACAAAAACACCGTTATTTATCAACGTACTTTCTAGGATTCTGTATGAATATAATTTAAAATTTGTGTCGTCTTCGAAATTCCTTGCAGTAGTAATGTCATAACAGTGCATATGGAATCTTGATTTCATTTTATCTGGTCAATAGCTTATGTATATCTAACTATACTCAAAAAAAAAATCGGCTTTTTATGTTTATATATGTTTTTTTACAAAGTTATTATCATATATGGAAAATTTATTAAAGAATGCATATACTGTTGTTATTTGCTAAAGTCCACGGCCTGCGTCGGCATGGCCCGAGTTGACGCAACTTTACACGTGTGTAAGGGTCGTTGTATGTTTTGAGGGCGTTTATTGAAAAACAGTCACTGAGTAAGACTTGGTATTTGCAGTACAAGTAGGAATATAAATGATAATAATGTTGGCCATGGCAGCTCTGCTGAATGGCTTTCAGTTCATTCCTACTGTACGACTGGCTGTAACACGACATGTGACAACTGCCCGAAGAAACTTTGTGCTGCACTTTCAAAATAACAACCAATTTATATTTGTTATAAGAGGTTTGTAAAAATATTAATTTTAAGGGGTTAGCGATACGTTAAACTGGATTTGGAATATTTACCTGGCAATAAGAAGAACAGTAATATTTTTGGTAGCAACCTATACACATTTTGTTAGTTACGCTTTGGCAAACGACACAATTGCCGCTCTGTATATTTACGGCGTTTGGGTTTGTAGACGTAACGTGAGATATAATTGGGATCACCTCTTCAGGATTTAATATAGGATTCTGAAAAAAAAAACATTTCAATTAATTTAAGACATCTAATTAGCAGATTTAAATGTAATTGATGCTTTACCAATTCACTGTCTGGAAAACTTAAGTACGGTGGACTAGCGAATCCACTGTCTCTTGATATAGATGACCGTAATGGATCTGAAAGTTTAAAATTATTTAAAGAAGTTCGTCAAATCTTTGGAACACATGCTCCTAAGCTAAATTTTTTTTAAATGTTTTCGTTTTGTAACACCGTAATAATTTCTACCTTTAGACGTTTGAATGATATCTGTATTGTATTCTTCTATGGCTATCGTTTGGTTATGGCTATGGTTATGGCTATAGTTTGGTTTTATCCTCTTCGATGGTGGCGTTCCATAGTGATAGTTTTCTTGCGCCACATAATTTAAACCCGTTGTTTGTGCTATATTTTGATAATTTACAATATCAAGTGTCGTTGGCTCTGTATTATAATAACTATCATTATTGATTGCACTTGTTGTATACGCAGTATTTGGATATAAATTATTTCCTTGTGTCCGCTGGAATGATTGAAGTATAGATGGATTGGTTGATTGTTGTCCATTATTTGTTAGTGGCTTATTCGAATTGTTTCCTATGGGGCTTATATTTAATCTCTGGATATTTTCGTTGGGATTAACAGTAGGTAGATTTGAAGTAACTGAAGGAGCAAAGGCTTTAGCAGCACCATTAGAAAAGCCAATTTTTTTATTTATGTAATTTTTTTTACTGTTGGTCCAACTTAGCAAATCTCGAATAAGTATGTAAACTCTCTCATAGGCAATTTCTTTCCATGAATACATATTAGCGATTTGTATTATTCTTTCTACAAAGCTGCTTAGAAAATAGTCGTCTTTCTCATAAGGTAGGAGCAAAGAAAGTGTAGTACTGTATGACAAATTAAAAAAATGATGTTTGAATATTAAGTATTCGGATTTTAATTTCTCAAAATCAGGTCTTTCTCTGTTAACGCTGAGGATATTGTGGTAATGGAATTTAGAAATATGAATTAAATTTTCTATAACCGGATTTAAAAGATGCCATGGGAAATCTGACGATTTTACTTCATCTTTTCTTCTTAATTCATTTATGTCTAGTGACGATGAGTTATTCTTTGTTGTATTCAAATCTTTGAAAGCACTTCTCGTTGGAAGGTTTTTATTATTAGTTCTTTTATATCTTTTTATCTGCCTTTCTTTAGCTATTGATTTGTTTAATGTGTTGCCAACGTCAGTCGTTGGGACTCTTGATGTTTGAGAAGCATTATGATTATATGATATAAATGTATTTGGGCTGTTATCTTCTTCTATGACTAAAGTGACTTGTATTGGTGAATCAAAATTAAAGTTTTCCATTAGTTTTTGGCTTTCTGAAAAAATACAGATGTTTTTTAAATAATTTCTTGTAAGTCAATAAAATATAAAAAAAGATATTGTTTTCCAGTTGTATATCCAAAATGTTTAGAAATGTTCAGGAGAACCTATTTCTATATTTTAAAATAGTCTAATCACAAGTGCATTTAGTAAGCTTCTTACCATTTAAATTGCTTTCACCCATTTTGTTTCTTTTATTTAATTTCTGAAACAAGAAACAACATATTTTTTATATTTATAATTCATTAACGTATTTAAATAAGTATAATGTTAATTTTAAAAGATTTTTCTTGATTATTTAAGCCTTAAAACAAAATTTTATTTCATGTTCCAAATAGAGATTCCAAAACCATCAACTTCCGAAGTAATTATTGTCTCACATAACAGTTTTTTGTGAAACATAATTACTGACTTATAAATAAAACCCAATTAGAGCACAAGTTGTTTCTAACACAGTATCAAAAATTAAGAGAGAAGACTAAGATTGAAATAGGAAAATTATGAAAGATATTGCTTCATACATTTTTTTATTTTGTCAAGCTTACTCATACACGTTAATAGTACTTAAAGTACATTATAGTATAATACTTATTTAAACTAGCTACATCTGCGGGGAAACAGTAAGGACTGCTAAGCATTTGCCGTTGGGTTGTAGGGTAGTACTGGATAGCGCTCAGTACTCGCCTCGTTACTATAGGGCTTAAGAAATCATATGTGAAGCAGTTAGTCCATCGGTAGCAAGCGTGCAGAAAGAAATAACCACAAACCAGCGGAGAAGAAATATAAAATCCCAGAGGATATTTGTGCGTCGGCGTCCAGACAGCACATATTTTTATATTCGCGAATTTTAAAGCTCGTTTTACTAATAGAGCCTACGGTTTCTTCGGAAACCAACATCCCCAAAGACCATATCAACAAGTATTACATTTAAGTTTCTCTCCCTGCAACGCGATGTACCCAGCACCCACACGGTGAATCAATGGAATTCTGAGAGGTTTTATCTCTATAAGGGTTTAAAACCAGGGTAGTTGTAAAAGGCAGTAAATTGGCATACGTTAATTTAGTTGAATTTTTATAGATGGTTGTAAATTACAATAATAAGGTAAACAAACATTTGACCGATAGCTTTACAAACTTAATGTGGAAGTATGATGAAGTGGCGCTTTTTCCCCAGTTAGTAAGGTCTCAAGTTCAATGGCGTCTTTGCTAAACGAACCCAATTGAGTGGTTTATGTTTTTGTTTTTAGTTGTAGTAAATTGAGACGTTTTTAATTTTGACTTGTTTTTTTTTAATAGTCACATCGATAAATGATCCAATACACCCGTGTATACTTCTTAGTATGTTATAAATCTTGTTATTTAAATGGGCCCATTTGCTAATTACCAGATATTTGTAATATGTGCAAAAAGTATAGGTACTGGATACAAATTAATACGAAATATGGCTAAAAAAATTCATCGACCTTGCAATGTCTAAATAATAGCGAATAAATGTGAAATTTTACAATTAAAGGAGTAGAAATTGAAATAAAAAGTTGTTTAAAAGTTAGTAACTTTGATTAAATCAGGTGCACTGATCAGTTATATTTCCTCCCAAACATTAAGGCGTTCAAGGACATCGTTCAACTTCCAAAAGATAATAATTAATCCGAGCGATCGTTTGTAAACAAATTTTCGTACATACATGACCTTCATAAGTTGCAGACGCTCTTATTACATTTCAATATATAAGATTAATAAGGATGGGACTGTTTAAATTTCAACTACAGAGATATTTTATAAAATACCATTAACTTCTGTATATTGTTATATCATTTATTAATGATCAATTTAAAATTATTAACATAATAATTCTACGGATTGTTGAAAAAATAACAAGAAAGACGACTCAGTTTCTAAGTTCACAGCGACTAATCATAAACTGTATATACATAATTACTGTACTATTAAATATAAAAAATCCGAATATAACCATTTTTTTCTTAGTTTCGTATTGTCTGTTGCTGGTAACCCAATTGGCTGTTACAGCGTCACCGAAAATAGCGATCTGCATGCCTATAACGGGTTTCCATCGTCACACGTGCACACTACATACTAAACGTTTCCCGTTTTTCATTTCATATTCTATGTTAATACTAAAGTGAGAGATGATTTATGAATGGAAAACTGCAGTAGCAGCTTTCCATTCAAGCAGTTTGACAAAAAAAAATTCTGGCTAGCATAAAGCACAATCACCTTAAATCGTGGTGACATTATCTATTCCCCGAAATCCTTTAATACAAATTTGTCTTTTTTGATAAGCCTACACAGCTCTGAGATGAATTTAAGTTCGAAAGGGAAGTCAAGATTCCATATACGAAAACTGTTTTGACCTATCTGCTTATTTTGGCAAGTGTTACGTATGTATCTTTAGTTATGTATCGAAGGTCAGTAACGAAATACGTAGTGGAGTCATTGGCCAGACGAAATTTTTAAACTGGATGGCCTTCAACATTCTTTGTCAGATATGCAAATAAATATAGTTGTTTTTACTTTAGTTACTGTTTTGGTTTTGTTTATTTATGACTGATATATTTATAATAAATTTTCCACGTACGAATACAGTACAAATACAGTATTCTTTAAATTCCAAGGCAAATCGAGAAATATAAATCTAGATCCAGAAAATATAAAAAATATTACTTACGTTTAAACCGGTTGTTTTAGATCTGATTGAAAGGTGTCAAGAGTTCACTGTGATACGTTAAATAATTGATTGATTATATTAGTTTTTTTTTTGTAAAAGATTCTTTTGAAAACAACAAAAAAGAGTTTTTGTATCGTATATATTTTTTTAATGTTTGTATTATCAAATTAATTTAAGCTATCTTAGAGCTAAATCATAGTTTACTGACAAATAAAATAAAGTGAATGAAAATTTGAGATAATGAAATTACATAATATCAAAAGAACATGTCCGTTCATGTTTTTATTAATTTACAAGGTAGAAGTAACCATTATATACTAATCATTTTAATATTTTAACGAAGCTTATAAATATGAGGTAACGTTTATAAATGTATTCACTTTTTTGGAAGAACATCGCCGGAGAAATACGGTTTAATGGATAAAGTGTCATATAACGAGAGATGTTGCTAAGTTTGCGTTAGTGTCACCTCGCCGTGGGATCCACAACGTTCTTATGCTGCATTAGAAATATTATACCACTTCTACACAAACATCAAAACAATCGCTTATGTTATTATTATTTTGAATGAGGTTTCTTATTACGCCTCAAAGAAGGTGGGAACGGTGTTTTTGGTTTGATTTAAAGTTGTATGTTAAACATGAATATATTGTTTGTTTACTAAAATTAATTTTTCGATTTATCTATAATAAAAAATATAATATTTGTCAATCACTAGACGCTACGGCACCCAAACCGCGTCGCAATGTCCCCTTTCACTGAGTTATCCTTAACTTCTAAAATATAATTTCGGATACATGTTTGAACTGGTTGAAACGTTACGTTTGTCAGCATTTGTATATTATATTATTATGGTCAAAACTTACAATTTACTTTTAATAAAAACAACATAGATTGGCGAAAAAGTAAATATAATAGATATAAATAGATTGAGTTTTATAGATGACAACAAAATTAAAATATAGATAAATAAATTGAAGACATCAACCGTCTGGAAATAACGGACGAATATAGATTGGCGCCGAAATAATCGTAAATAAGAAGCTCGTTGTAACGAAAAGAAACTAGCCGCAGACTAGACTGTAATAATAATAATCGTGTGGTAAATAATAATTAGACGGATTGACTCGAAGCGTTAAGTCGTAAGGCCAGTTAATTTAATTCCATTATAAAGTTTTGTTTGTGAAAATAAATTGCGAAACCAAGAAATGGCGTATTTACGTTCCTTTGTCGACCACCCACATACCCGACTATAACGTGTAGATGAATTTTAGGTTATGGCTATTGAGTTTGAATAATTAACCTCAATGTGTGGGATAAAATAGAAGTTTATTATAAACATATCAAATAAGATATTATACAAAATATTCTTATTAAAAACGTACATTATCCAAGGTTATAGTTGAAGGGAAATAGATCACTAATTATAATAATTATGTCGCTTTATAACAATGAACAAAATGAATCCTTATTTCGACCAGGTATGAACTAGCACTTCGTTAGCAACTTTACAAGCGTTGAACGGTTTCTTTCATCACATTTTTATTGTATTACCTATTGTATCGTCGTACTTTGTAAGGAGGTAAAGCTAAATAATAATTCTAAAAACTTGTTCTCATTATCACATGAGCGCGTGACAAAGACGGATATAAATTTGAAAGTTCGATTACAGTCTTACATCGTGTTGTATATTATATTAATATACCCACCTCCATGGTTATTTGCAAAATATAATATTTATTATGGCAATATGAAAAAAGTTGAATTAAAGAGGTTAGTTTTCCTTTGAGCACTATGACATAACAGTGGAGTAACTTCGTCCACAAGATTGAAATTAATACAATAACTTTATGTAATTTTTTTTCAATTCAAAATTATTATACAAATTTTGAAGAGAGAGATTTTAAAGAAAACACATTGGTTATTAAATATTATTTCTTTCGGCATAAAATTGTGCTGAGTTTTTTCATATTATTTGTTTTGGCGTAATTTTTTATTGAGTTTTATTATTTCAGGATCAATATTTTTGCTATTTCATCTGTCTAAGCTTATTAAACAGGCTGGTGTCAATGAAGTAAACATCAATTTCCAAAAAAGGATCAGGTTATCAATTCCTCTGTACTTTTCTGCTAGTATTTTTTATCTATTGCTTTTATTATCTTAAATACAAATAGAAGTAATAAAATTTAAGTCCGTTAAAAGAAAACGGATTCGGGCTTTTGAATAGTATTCGTGTACTGACCCTTACATACAGATCTCCTTATGTTGATGCGTGATAGTTTTAAAGATAATAAAATTTTGTTTCAAATAAAAAAAAAAATAGTAAGAAATCGTTCAGATTTTGCCATGACAGATTAGGCGAATGACAAATTAAATGGATAGCAACGACATTTTTTGATAACGTAATACGTATCATATAATAACGATTTTATTTACATAGCCAGTAAAATGTTACCACTTAGCATTTCCATTATATTCGATTTTAACTTTGTTTTGGTAAAATATTATACAACTTAATTCAAACAACCAACAAGTAACCTGATGCCGTTTTAAAATATGTACATATATCATTGCCGTTTACTATTAAAAACTTCGAAACAATAACCTACGCCGAGGTGTGAATTGTGACTTTTAGATAAGCAATGCCTATACAAAATCTACGTTTTAGCAGGACTTTGTAGTTATCCTCGAATAATTTTCCGGCTGTGGCAGATGCATGTACATAACTTTAAATTATATATTGAATAAGAGATCTTAAACAAAAAATAAAATATTATTGACAACCTGACTTACCTTAATTATATATTTTTAAATTATTAATAGCACTAACACTTCTAATATTATAAAACTATAAACATAATTTTAATTTCATTATAATAACAACACAAAAACATTGAAACCGCTTAACATGCGCCACACTTGAAGGCTAAAGAGCTACTGAGGATTGAGCCGGTATAGTAAGCGTGGGCTACTCAGTATTTACTGCCATGTGAGTGGTTGTTTCTAAATCTTATCTGAATTATTATTTGAATTCGCAAGCCTGGACCTCAACTTGACATTATGAATCTTCATTCGCGCCATCAATGAATCCTTGATGGCGCGGCGCTGTGGAAATTTATGCGTCTCAATAACTAATTCCAGGATCAATGCCGATTTATTAATTTTTGACGTAAAACTTTATATGCAACGTCTACGAACGTTGCGTTGAACATTTAAAACTGAGGGAGAGTTTAAGAAATTTACACGAAATATTATTATTTTTGAATTTGATTTTATACACATATAATTTAATAGGGTAATATTTTATTTACAAATTTAGTGGATAAAATTTCTTTAATATTACAAAATTTTACTTCTTCCGCACGGAGGGACTCCACAAACTATTTATTAATTTTTTGTGTATGCTATACATAGCACAATTCAAAGAAGACTGACAAATTATTAAGTATATGTATAAAAATATATAAATAAGCATATATGTAATAATTAAATAAACGCTCCTAACTTTTTGACTCTCAAATTTCTCAAAGATTTTGTTTTACAATTTCTCTTTATTAAGGAATAAATAACACGGAACTTATAAAGGGTTACAGGGTAATATGTAACGATCCTTTTAAAGGGTTATAGTTCAGGACAATAGCTATCAAATGAAATGAAAATGCTTATGCAAAAGTGTATCGTTTTCGAGTTATTTATTTTTTAATATTTTTTTTATTTAAAGGATGTTTAACATTCTAAAATTCAATAATAAAAATCAACGTATTTTTCCTATTTTTTTTGTATTTCTTGCTAGGGTACATCCTAGTTTCGTTTACTGGACTCTGTTTCTTACATCTTTGTGACTCGGCTAGCTAAAAGGACTTTGTGATAACTTGGCGCGTAAAAAGGACTATTATGGATGCATAAAAAAATTCTTCTCGTCGTCCGTACTCTAATGAGGCATACGCTGACATCTTTCCCATCAGTCTCCTAAGTAACTTAGGAAAGTTATATGAAAGGATTATTCTGTCCCGCCTCAAAGCGGAGATAGAACGCCTGAATATAATTCCCAACGAGCAGTTCGGGTTTCAAGCCCGGCACTCCTGCCCCCAATTGGTGCAACGCTT
>DVQP01002345.1:0-12799 GCA_018231745.1 Danaus eresimus
GAAATTAAAAAAACATCCTAATTTCAATAGAGAAGATGGCTGGAATCTATCCAACCCCTGGAACACTCTCATTAAAAATATAAAATCCCATGTCTGTGACCTACCGCAGGACCTCGCGACACCGTTAGCCCATTCTGCCGGCATGTAGAGCGGTACGACAGAAAATTAAGAAACCGCTTGCGGTAGGTGTTAAATAACAGGACCAACTGACCGACACCCACATCTCGTCTGCAAGTGATAACGTGTTCGATAACGTGTTCTCCGGGGGAATTTTAATTTACCAGATTAATTCCTTGTTGTCCAAAGCTGTTTAAGGCTGCCTGAAAATGATCATCGACTAACAATGTATTATAGTATTTTCAGACACCTCACAATCTTATAAATATAAATAAAATTCATACGGACATAATGAGATCTAAGATTTTCGCGAGTCATTTAAATAAAAGTAATATATTTTCGGATTTACTACGCGATTTTTTAACATAAATTCGTCGTCATCTCGTCACCTCGTCTGCCCGTGATCACGGTTGCTGTAAAGTAACCGAAACATCGGGATTTTGTAGTTTTGAAGAAATAATAAATCGCGTAGTAAATCCGAAAATATATTAGTTTCATTTAAATGACCCAGGAAAATCTTTGATCTCAGTATAATATATTTTTTTCAAATATTCTAAATTGCAAAATCAACTAACATGACCCGTGTTACAAACACGCTTCACATAACTTTAAATATGTTTAAATAATCTTGCATTTTTGTTATTATTTATATTAAACATTCTTTTATTTTCAGTTCTCATTACAGCCTTGGAAGCACACAATTTTCCTAATTGGATAAAAAGACTTAACATAACTACAACAATAACCAAAAATAATTTTATTAAATAAATATTCCAGCTGTGCGGTTGATTTATTTATATTTTTTGTATCAGGCGTATCGGAACGTAAATCAAGTTTACTCTTTACGTAGCGCTACGTTCCACACACTACTAAACAACTTTTGTCGTATTCTCACATTTGTTAGTACAAAAATTTACTTTTACTACATAACAATACAGATCATTTTGTCTTTACCTCTCTTTGTGATTTATTATAAATAAAATATCAAAAAAGTAATAACTTTTGTAGATACAATAAAAATTTATTTTAAAATGACTTTCAAAATAAATTCAATAATGAAGCACATTTTTTTTTTCAATGAAATGTTATTTATTACTTCTCTGGTTTATGTACTGACAAATTGAATTGAAAAATATTTTTTGTAGATAAAATTGTAAAATGTGAATATAACCATTTAACGAATACGAACTAGGGGTCAGAGCAGTTATTGTATTGCTTAATAAAATTTCAAAAATACTAAAAATTAAAAAATAATACCAAAAATAAATAATATAAACCCATAATCAAGAACCTAGAAAAATATATCGAGTTTCCCCAAAAACAAAAGCCTGAAATGTTACTTATAAAAATTACAGAACTTTGTTACTGAAGAAGCTATAAATAACATGTCTCTTTTGTTATAAGAACATTTATCAAAGAAAAAACTGAATAGTCAAATAAGGGTTCTATACACAGAACTGTTTCTGAGTACACTCGACCAAGTGTCACAGTTATGCCATACATCGTCATATAACATTTTAAACATTCATTCACGGCCTTGAACACAGTGTCATTGTTACAAAGGGCACAATCGTCACAGTCGTGAGATTCTTGGTATTGTTCTACATTCTCATACATTTGTAAAGTGTCTCGTTTATACTCTAACATGGGGCGGGCGCCTTAAAGCTATGGAGTTTTCCGCTGTTTTTGAGATAAAATTGGTAAAGTGTAACGACAGATACAAACAGATTCATGAATATTTAAAGCTTATCAAAATAATATAATGTAAAACTTTTCCTTTCTTGAAAAATAATTATGTTTAATTTATTTATATACATGTTTTAGATTTTTGAATGTGCTGCGATCATTCTTTGACGTCTGTTTTCATCAATAACATTATTTTTATTTTGTTTGCTTCTTTTTACATTTATCGCATTTATCGAAAGAATTCAGTGTAACAGTTTTAAGTTTTGAAATATAACAATAATAATCTTTTAGCTGTAATTTGGCACAGTTGTTCACTGCAAGCTAGGTAAAGTCGTTCATCTTGGGACGAAAATTAAAAAAAACTAGGCGCTAAAATTTGCGTGTATGCCAGGTGTGGAGCTCGGGATACTTTTTGCATACGAGTAGATTTTAATTGGTTTTCACGGCATTTAATTAATGAAGTGTAGTTACAGGGATGGACGTTAGACAGCAAAAAAAATTACATCGTCAAGTTGCACTTAACACTGTTTATATGAAAGCGTTTACTAAAAAAAATATTGACCAGCAACTTTTTATGGATATGTCGGAGTGAGAAGTAATTTACCGTTTTTGAAAAGAGTGTCGTCAGCATAAGTTACGTCACCGATGACTTTATTCTTGACCGTCGTCTGGCTCTCGGACTCTTAAAGATATCCTCGTAGACAGTTTGACGAAACCCTCACTTCGAAGAGATCCGATCCCTGCAACGGCTGGAGCAAGACTATCCTTAATGTCGTATTTTCGCCTCTATTTATACCAGCATTGTTGTGACTTCTCTTGCACAGGTGGCTATGTAGGTGGTTATGCGGGTGACACCTGATAATTTCAACTACCCTTAATTATTAGTCATCTCTTATGTGCGTAGTAAGGAGTTAAAGTTCGTAACATCGATCTTTAAAAAAAAAGGGTAAGGAAAAGACTTTCTGAATTGCCTCTTATTGAGCGAAGCCGCGGTATAATAATTCTTTTACATTATCTTCTTCCTAAAAATGTTGTAGCCCCAGCACGGCACCATGAATTTTTGCAATAATATCAAATGTAAAGTAAAAATAATGAGCTAGAAGAATAATGCATTCATATATGTAATTAGCAAAAGTAATAAACAATTTTCAAATTCGTATGTACATTGATCTCTTAACTCGAATACAAGCACTTTGTGTCTGATTAATATGAATGAATTTATATAGCGGTTCTATATAATCTGGTAGTTGGGAAGTTAGTAAAAGTATTTATCGAAGTAAAGCTGTCCCTTGCTTATATCGTTGGTGAGATAAGACCGTTTTACGAAGCAGGGTTTAAGATTAGAAAACTACCGAGATTTCCTATAAAATAATTTTGAAGCGAGAAAACTCTTGTTTTTTAAATATATGTAATGGAATGTCATATCGCGGCAAGTATTGCATTACATGAATTGTATATTATTAAACGATTTTCCAAACATTACTTATGAGATGAAGAGGACAATTAATATAAGTATACACATAAAAGAGATTTAATAATTACAAACTTATGTTACTAAACAAAATTGTTGTTAAGAGCAGAACATGGTTTTTGAACTTTTTTCAATGTTAATGTATAAATTGAAAGAATAAAGTAAAAACACCATTATAAATTGAATAAATTAGAACAGCATTATGAAATATTTTTAACGAAATATTTATCCAGACTTGATCACTCAACTATATTGACATTGCTTGGAACTGATTGACATTCATAAAACATATATTTATACTTTGTGTGCTGTAGATGAAAGTGATTCAGAAAAGGGACGAGACGTGATTGAAAAACTTTGCCTGAACCAAACACAAGGGAATAAAAGTTCAATGGAGGTGTGAGAGCAGCTATATTAATATTATAAATGAAATTAGGATTAGCCTAATAAATCATAAAACAATAATTAGAACAATATTATTTATTCACATTCAAAGTGACAGAAGTTTATTGTTTTATATGGTGTTGTATATTTAACTGATCGACTTACACTAAGTTAGTATTAAATAAAATTAGATCATTGACAATAATTCTAAATATCATCTCTCGCTTATAATCTAATACACAGCCACAAAGGGTATCTTTAAATCAAGTTATAATGATCTAGGAAAAAAAATGGTATGACGGTAATTTAAAAATATTACATAATCCATAGACCGTTTTAAGGTTGTAATTATTTTTTTTAAGTTGGCGGACAAAACGTCTTACATATATTTCATCTTCCTTCTTTATTGTAGTTATTGATTGTAATCTATTATGCTTTTATAAAAATATCTAACGTTAACTTTATTCTAATTGCTTACAGAATACATAATTTTTGTAATATATCTTTATATAAGTGACAAATTAAGACACTTTGACAGAATCACTGAGATACCTCGGAATAACGTAAACTTCAACACTTTGATATATATGCATATCTATAAAAATATTACACTACGTATTATTACTATATGTATCACTTCACACTTTGTAAAAAACTCGTTCATTTACTTTAAGGTGAACGAGCTGGTGAGGTTGAGACGGCTGATCGGATTTCCATAACAATAACTACAAATACTATCGATTAAATAAACACAAAAAAAAGTATTTTTATATTCTTGGACTGTTTTAGAAAATAGATAAACATACCTCATAGTTATATCACTTATCTTCCACCTAACACGTTACACAATTTTACAACAAGCAACCGCTCAAATAGAAGTTTATTGTTTTTCTTCTTTTTATTTAAATCAAAGAAAAATAATATTCTTATATATTATGAAAAGAAGGATAAATTGTAAGCAATAATTATTTCTGTTATACGTCTGGGATAATGATATCGTTGGCCCTTAATAAAACTACGATTAGATCGACTTACGTTTATTAACAAGGGACGGCCAAAAGCTTTGAAGTTGTGAGCTCTTCGTACTAAACGACTCTTTGTAGAGACCCTAAATGGATTTGCTTAAGCTGTGTCGAGGCCGCAATAGATTTCACATTTTGTTGAAAGATAAATTAAAAAATCGATTTATGTCCTCCTGAATTTTTGTTGTATTTTTAGAAACAGTTTTTAATTAAAAATATTTTTTGTACATGCAGAATTATTAAAATATTTCCATATTATTCATATAAAAAAATGAATGAATAAATTGAAAGTGCAATTCACGGATTTACGACGTGATATATTAAATTATTTAAAATTTTACTAGACTATTTGGTTATTTTACACCAACCGTGTTCATAGACAGACGAATGAAAGTGTCTTTTGACACGAAGTAAAGCTCAATACTATAGTTTTATTAACATGTAAAGAACTGATAATATTTCTAAATTTATAGATAGATATTTGCCGCTCAAGTACAATACAAAAGATGCAAGGAAGAAAATAATTTGGAATTTCAAAGTGTACTTTTACCAAAAACTTTATATTTTATGAACAGCTATTTATTACTAAATCCAGCTAAAGACAAAGGTTCTAATTTATAATTTAATTGCTATCTGACTTCGATGACTATAATAGTTACGTATTCTATACTCCAATACATTCATGGATATTAATAACCTAAGTCGACTGTTCGTGTCCCAGTGCTCTTCTTCTCCTGATTATTTAGATCATTTTGAATCAATTTGAGTCACATATCGTCTATGGAATAATAATAACTGAATAAGTCGCTACATATAAACCATCCGAAAAAACGGTTTCATTAAAACCTCAAAATACTATTGTTTTGTTATTGTCATGTACTAATGTTCTTTCATTGATCTTTATTCATATTTTTGTTTTTGTGTTCACTTTTTTATATAATTTTTTTTTTGTCATAATTGCAAAAAAAAATAATAATTCAAGAATACATACAAAAGTATCTTTCCATTTTTGTTTAAAATTTTCCTTGATTTTACATAATTTCTTCATGAAACAGCAGCCTTTTCCCGCGGCTTCTTGTTCCAAGTGCGGTGCTCAACGTTGAACTTTTGGGAACTTCTACATTTGTGTCCTATTTATTATTCCAAGACAGAACATACGTCATACTAAGAAGTATGTTTCGACACAAGAATTACAAAAAGGACCCATATTCATACATTCAAATTTAATCATATACATAAAATAACTTGTGGTCATCCTAAGGCATTCTTAGCCTATTTTTATGAATATTAGTAAACATCAGCCTAGTATGTTTTTCTTTTAAATTCAGTTACTACACAAACGTTTCATATTTAATTCATAATATGACTTAGATTAATGTAAATTTTAAATTTCTATCTTATTATTCACCAGTTTTTATTCATATCGGATTTCATTTTTGAAAATATTAGGAAATAAACAATCTAATAGTTATTAAGCTCCACATTCAAATGGCTTAGAATTTTATTTATTTCAATAATTTAATCAATTTAATATACTTTTCTGTTATAACTGTGTTATGACTATAAAACCCCTTGGAAGAAGAGACATTTTACCTCTGACTAGTACTTGTTCCCCAGGACACAATGAAAGGTGAGGTTTCAGCTAACCAATAGGTTAGCTCAAACCTCAAATAGTTAGTCACCTGTTGTGGACGTTTCTTTCTACGATTATTGTTGCTCCTTTACATAAGTTAATAATTGTTGAACCTTTAAATATTCAATTCATTCAATTTTAAATTAATAAAAACCCATTTTAAGACTTAGCACCATTTAATTTTATATATTATTAGGATAAAATTACTGCTATCAAAAATACTTATTAAACTAAGCCCACAATGCTAATTCCAACTAGAATCATGATATCATTTTACTGAAATTAAACAAAAGTTTGAAAGTGACAAAACGAGGAGTTGGGGTAATTTAATGTATTATTTAATGTTAACCAAAATCTTAGAAAGTTCATGAAACTTAAGATAAATATGTTTCATAGCGGGAGCTTAATGAATTAATTTCTGAGATATCATTTATAATGTCGGTCATGACTTCCTCCAGCAACATCCCGGATTACCTTTGGATCCCGGGATTTAATCTCTGAAATGACATATATATGTCATGTCTGTTTTATACGGCATTAATACGGTGTATATGATTCATATTTGTAAAAACAGAGAAGGTATTCGAAATAATATACAAAAATAAAAAAATAATTGTTTCTTGAATTATATGAGTAACGTAAAGGATCGAGTAATTTATGAGATCGTAACAAGCTGTCCCTTGTTTATATCGTCGGTGAGATAAGAATGTTTCACAATGAAACATTTTTGATAAGGAAACTACTGAGATTTTAATGCGGTTGCGAATTATCATCCTACACAGTGTCTTTGAAACGAGAAGGAAACTTCTTGGATTATATATATATACATATATTAATTAGAATTAGGAATTTATAATTAAATAAACAATTTTAATAAATATATCCTGATAATGTTATGTGATACAAGAAAATTATACTAGCTGATCATGGAGCCCACACCTTTTACGTACGGTTAAATTTATGCCCGGTTTGTTAACTTATTGCTATAGATTTACATTTTTTAGACAAAATTTATGTTTAAAATATATAGTGAATATAAAATAAGTACAGTAAAATATCTATTACACAACTTTTTTATTTTAATTAGCTTATTTTAATTTTTCTTAGCAATTTATGACAACAATATTTTCTTTCAAATATAAAGACTCGATTGGCAATATTTTTAATATCCAAGAAAAAATAAATAAACGTTGTGGCTTTCCTCAGATGATGTGTCTCCACGGTGAGGATGGTGACTTATTTGTTTACGATAAAATGATAAAATTAAAAAAAAAATGGTTTAAGTTCAAGAAACTTCTTCCAAAAATAATAAAAATATAACGTCAGGTCCTTCGACATAATATAACATTCCTATCTCGCATTATATATCGCTCAGACAAATTTATGACAGAACGATGTTACTTACGTTAAGATATATTACATTGATAAATATAAAATTGACATCGAATTCCAAGTTCAATAATAGGTAATATTGAAAACACAATTTAAAGTTACATCGAAGATATTATTTGCCTATTTATTACTTTTGGTAATGTGTGTTACTCCCTTACTATTGTATTTATTATATACAGAAGACATTAAAAATATTAAATTAAAGTGGTCAAGGATAAAGTATGACAAAACATTACGTATGTTCTCCTCGACGCATTTAGTTGCAAGACTGTACGATCGTGGTGGTCATTTTTTCCACGCACGTGTAGGATGTAGACTGATCTTACACCGGAGGTTTTCCCAGAGAGATATAACATAGCGTATTTCAAACATTAAGTGTTCAAATGGTTCCTCGACAAACTACAACACCTCTTATGTTGCAAATGTCCAATGGAGACGATAACTGCCTACCATCAGAGAGGCCGTCTGGCTGTTTGCCCGTCTTCCCCTTTAGTATATAATAAAATAAAAGTAACACTTAATATAACGACGGTTTTTTTCTTCTTGTAACTCATGATTCATCTCAAAGATATCAAAAACTGGTGAATTAGTAGCATAAGAAAAGATGTACGGTTACGAAAATGATAGTGTTTCATGAAGATAATTGAATTTTTGTATACATATAATAAAAATTTTATGACTTTGAACTACAGGTCTTGTTCCGAAGACCAAAGACTGCATATAATCTTATATTACAGTACTTAAGACAAACACTATTAACAACTCTAAAATCTTTCATTATTGATAAACTCATTCTTTGTACGTAGTCCTATAATTTGTAAATTATAGAAAAATGTTCATGTAATGGATTTTTTTGTCAGCTTTTCTATTAAATACAAACGACTGTTTTATTTTTAATCACATACTTAAAAAATCTGTGAAAGCATTGTGTTTCATCATTACTCACGGTATGTAGACTTCCACAGCGTCTTTGTATTTAAAAAATACGTTTGTTTGTTGGTATTCTCTCTTCTTTTGCACAGGGCCGCTTTTTTTTTTTTAAATAGAGAACTTTATTAAAACAAGTACTTATATAATAGGTGAATAAAATAAATTTTATTTCACAAATAGCACATATAAAAAAGAAAAGGAAGAGGATTAAAAATATACTTTTGTTTAGAAGGTAAAAATCACGTAAAAATAAGTAATCCTAAATCATCTAGATATACTCGTAGATGACAATTCAGATCAAATCAGTCATTTATAGTTGACTGTATTCTGTATGGAAGTGATGTCCATGAGGAGCCTTCTCTTGCATTTAGTGAATTGTAACTACCCTACTGTCAGACGGCGGAACACTTCTTCTAATTGACATCACGACGCTCCACTTGTCTGAACTAACAACTATTGTTCTAAGAAAGGACATTTCCCTGACAAGTGTCTATCTTTAAGCACTGGTAATACTCCGAATTTAACATCTCACTATTTGAAACGCAATTTTTTGGTGTTGATGATGTCGTTGGTGAATATTTATGATATTCATCTGAAATGTGCACTCTAAAATATTTATTTGACAGCTAAAAAATATATTCACTGTAACTTGATAATAACTTACAGTCGTTATGACTAAAAGTCAAATGACTTAGCATTATATCGTCTAAAGAGACAGTGACATTACTAAGTGATGTAGAACTGTTGCGTTTATATTAACCTTCTTGGTTTATTAAATACATTTTACTACAAAACCTTTGGAAAACAACAGATGTATTTAGATAATCTATGAGTACATCAGTAGTAAACCAAGATAATTATTAAACTGAAGGTTTTCGGTTTAATAAAGGATTACGATATTAAAATCAAAATGTAGAGTCGAAATTCTTCAGTCACTTTAACATAAATAAATTTATGACTTTATCATGAATAAAAGTTTTTTTATCAATAGTAAAATTTAAGGAACTTTACATTAAAACATTGTTGAATGTCAAAATAATTCATAGTACAAAGATTTTTTTACTTAAAATTTTATTACAAGGATCATCAATATTATTCCTGACGTCTTTTTATCGATGTTTCAAATCTAAATACTATTTGTAAGTACGTAATATAATCGCGACCGTTCCCGAACCTCATGGTAAAGATTGATATGATAATAAATTAGACGTCTATCAATTGAAGTCTGTAACAATTGTATTGAACAGAACACACAACCCGGCAACACGGGAACTCAGTTAACAATCGACATATGAAAGCTGTAACATTAATTTTTGTTGTATTTTCATTAAACATCTCATTTGAATACTTATTTGTTTTTTATTTAACCTACACATCATTCGTTATTACTTCGCGTTATAAAATGACACATTATAGAATAATATATTATCGAGAGTTATTTTAATATTAAAATATCGGGATATTACTTTTAATATAGTTTTTATGCTAAGAATTTGAAGTATGGAATTTTCGGTCGAAAAATTTTGTTTGAACAAAAAAAGGTCGTTGACAGGTCGTTGGAGGTTTCTGGTTTTCGGAATTTCGGAAAACCGATATTTCGTTTTGGCATAATAATTACTTATTGTAGATAATAAAATATACGTTTCGTTCCCCTTTGAAAAGGTCTGCTCGAGTAAGGAAGTGAAATGTAGTGTTTTTTTAAAAGCTAAAAGGACACTCTAAGACTGTCTGCGTAATATTACGTTTTACTTGCAATAGTTTTAGTACGACACGAAATGTTCTATTCTAAAATATAGAATTAAGAGCTAATAGACCCTTTTACTACAAAAAATCATGTCCTTTTTACATGACCCTTTTACTATAAAAAATGGGAAATGTGTCGTGATATAAAAACGAAAATTGTTTATTAAAAAAATACGTTTATGAGACATTCAATTTTCATTTTTTACAAAGTTATCAAAATCAAAAAAACAAGTTTTACTAAAACAAGGAGAACCACAAGACTTCTATTTACAGAAACCATACGATTTAAAAAAAATATAAAACACAAGTGATGTAAATTTATGAGGTATTTGTGACAAATAGCTCTTTTTTGAACATAGAACTAAGTGAATTTGTGAGAGCTGTATCGAACCCAAAAAAACAAAAAATTATTCTGCATCTAAAACTGTGGCCTTATTATTTCCATTTTAAATTAAAGTACTGTGAGGATTCGTTTCAAGATGTCCAAAAGATTTATTAACTAATACTGTAATACTCTTAAAAAGTACCGTTTAAAAAGACAATTAAATAAGAAATAAATAAATAATCATATTTACTCTTCATTTCTCTATTCATGAAATTTGTCAAATGTAAATGAATATCATTACAAGTATATCAATTGAATTTCTAGTTAGTACTAGTCATAGAATTTCTAGTTACACTGAACACTTCAGCCCAACATGTTTTGAAAATTCAGCAGAAAATTCCAATACGATGTAGTAAAATAATGTGTATTTAATAACTCATAACATCCAATCGAACATGCTTGAATCACCTAGAACTGTTTGTCATACAAATCAAATATACTTCACATTATATGAAATCTGACAAACAATAATAACCACACATTATTATAATACAACACCATCAAATTCCACGACATGTAATTGCCGTAATCATACAAGCATCTCACAATAGCTAATGTTTGTGAGCTGAACTCAAACAATAAGACGTGTGGCTCGTATTTAATTACATCAGAAGTACAATTAGCTTACAGCGGCGAATTTTCTACCGACGGAGTTGAAAGCTTTGTTGGAGAAATTACTGACTGAATACTGAACACCAATTGTGAGATTTGGATACTCAGAGATGTTTTCATCCGACACTGTTGAGATACTGTCTAGAAAACATTATATTTAGCTTTTACCGGACTAACATAGAAGTAATTGTTTATTTAATAAATTAAGAAAGAAAATAATTGTGTTTTAATTACTTAGTAAAAAATATTTATTTATCGAAGTCTCTAGGTGTTCTCATAGGCAATGTATGAGATATTACAGGTTGTGATATTATATGATTTGAAGTGCGTGATGTTTGCTGTGGATGAAAATGATTCAGAAAAGGGACGAGACTTGATTGAAAAACTTTGCCTGAATCAAACACAAGGGAATAAACAGGGATCACTGGAGGTGAGCGGACCGGATATAATAATATTGATTAAGAAATGACTCGATTTCACAAAATGTAAGGAATAATATTTTCAAATCACTAGACGTATTAATATTTAAATCTCCTCAGTGGTTTTGTTAAACTCCAAATTTAAGTTTTAAACTGCAGTATATGCAACAACTACATTTATTTCCAAAGCTGGTCGCTGAACTCAACTTTGATACTTACTTCTCTATTTTTCTATGTTTGTAAATTTGTATGAGCTTTTGGAACTCTGAAAACTTTTAAAATTAGGTATTTACCAATATTTTGACTATATCCCTATTTATTTTTAAAGTAATAACATGTTTATATTTGAATCTTCATATTAAAAAACATTTTAATATAAAATAAATCATAATGTTCTCAAAGTAAATTTTTACAACTGTTGTTTCTTTTACTTACAGAAATTGTGCTAACGGTTTGCAGACCTTTGTTTATCTAAAATAACAATATTTTCAGCTGTCGTAGGACACAAAAGTTTTAATAATCATATAATTAGGATAGCAAGAAAAAACTTCCATATATCCGTATCTCCAAAGTGAATAAATTTTCTCTTTAACTTTAATATGAGATTATTTGCCTTCATCATTTCATAACAGCCTCGTCCTACATTCGATACGCTCGGACGAATTCATACAGAGACGATCCAACACACATTAAGTTCACTACAAAAGGATTGAAATCAATTCATTGACCGTAAACATGACCAGAATTTTCTAAATAGAATATTTTAGTGACGACTAGAGATCTATTCTTAAACCAATCTTAATATCCAATAGTTGTTACGGATTGGACTATAATGATGGATACATCTGCCAAAGTTTCGACAAGCAAGATACGTTCTCTAATTCTTTTCTAATTTTAATTGTTAATCGGAAGTGTTTTGTTAAGAATTATGTTTTAAACTATTATTTACGCTATTGACTGTTATTGGTGTTGTTACTGTGGTGAAATTTTGAACATCTAACGTGA
>DVQP01002346.1:0-12799 GCA_018231745.1 Danaus eresimus
TATATATATATATATATATATTGATTTAGTATTTAAAAAATGTTTATGCGTTAAAACCATAATGATAAATATTTTTTATGATTTCAAAAAAATATATATATATCTAGAATGTGGCGACCTCTTTACTGTCTACATTTATTTCTTATTCGGACAATATTATTTTAAAGTATTAAAAAGTTTGTATTACAAGAAAATTAAATAAGTTATTTCACTTTATTAGGGCGATCCTGAACAAAGAAACCTTATTAAAAGAATGAGAAATTTAACAAAAATTTCTTCCGCTTCTTACATTTAAACATCATTATGGCATCTAACAATTAGCATTTCAAAGATCCTCCGAGCATTGAAACAAATGTTTGCTGAAAACTTTATATAAATCTATTTTACTTTAAATTTTAATTTTATTTAGATACGAGAATTAATTTCAACATTATCAAATGTTATTTTAATGATTATGAAGTTAATATTCAAGGTCAAATTTTCTTTTATTATTAAAGACCTTTCAACAAAATAACTTTCATTAAAGCACGCGTCAAATTACATACGTACAGTTACAAATGAAATGCTTGGGCTCAAATTGACTATTTTTAACAGTTTCACTAATAAACAATCCTGTCCTTTGTTACTTTGAACTAAGATAAATAATAAAAAACTATTAAAGTATGAATTATTTTCGGTTCCAATTAAATATTATTGCTACCAAAAATATTATGCTTTAATAGTGAAATCACAATAACTTAAATTATTATTGAAATCCTATGCAAATAATGAACATCATTCCAATTGATTATGTAGATATAATCATAGTATCTTAGATATATGTGTCTTATATTTGATATAACCTCGTATTCTAATTATATTTATATCGCTGTATTGAAATAAAAACCTCAAAGTCCTGACCTGGTAAAGAAAGGTAAGGTTGAATGTTCTAGAGAGCGTATCATACAGGTTCATCAATTTTACAGTTACAACTTTACAATAATTGATAAAAACAATTTTGAATATCCGTAATTCAGTAACATAAATTATAATTTAAATTCCGTTCAATTTTTGAGAGTGTCTCATCGTTGCTCCGGCTTTATAAATGATTAAAACTTAATAATACTTCGGAGTTGAAATTCGGGAACTTCGCATAATGTAAACCTTATACTTATGAATGGAATGCCAAACTTTGTCTTGTGAGCAATGACATATTTCCATATGAATATGTCTTCCTCGTTGGTTTAATGAAATTACTTTATTGTTGTTCATTACAGTATAAAGAAACATTATATATTTTTTTGTATATGCTTAAAATTATTCTTAACGTTCTTACATCAGTTTTCTTTGAAGAAACGAAATATTTTTTTAACCCACTATCATCAAAAGCACGACCACGCAAACTTATAAAACAAATAGTTTTAAAGGTAAATAATATCTCCAAAACGGTTAAGTGGAATATGAATTACTTTTAATTATTCTTAGAATTACTTATATGACTTTCCCTTCGAATAGTCACTAGACATTATATTCGTTAATGGCTTAATAAAATTACAGGTGCATTGGGATCAAGGCACAAAAACTATGAAAGCAATGTTGGGCACTCAGAATTGTTTAGACATTCTTGTTATTAGAACCAACGGAATAGAGGAATAATATTTTTTCCGTCTCTTTCTTGTAAAGTTGACGGAATAAAAGAGATTTTAAGAACCAACACTTTAATTATAAACAACAAAACTATTTACATGCCACGGTCTTTGAAAGTTTTAAAGATTTTTTTCTGTGGGTTTGAATTAAACAATTCCGGAACTTATTTAGAAATAAAAAAAAATCGTGGCATTATATTTGTTTTTGCACCTAAAGGTCATAGGTCTTTTATTCAAGTCCATTGGAGCTCCATTTAAATGATGCTTTAAACGCTACATATTTGATGGACTCGAGAAACAAAACATGTCGCAGGACAATGCCGTATAAATGGGCTCTAACAGCTCTGCGATTACCAAATTTAGATAAGACTTCGTATTTATAATTGATTAGGTAAGTAGTTTACATTTCTGAAGTACCAAAATGGATGTAGTTTTTTAATATTAAGAAGCTTATTATCAAGTTTATAAATGAGGTAGTGCTTAATTCTCACTACTTACTTATTAATATTTCATATTGTTGCGAATTTAAAAGCTTTTAGTAGATGTAGGTTTTAGTTGTAAGTTCACATAAATGTAAACATTCATGCCATTGTTTTAATGGTATAATAGAATGTATATACATTCGGAACAGCGGAAAGCTCTTAAAATATTTGTTATCCCTAACAGCAGAGTTTAAATTACCTCTTTTATGGTAACCAAAAAGTAAATTAAATTAAATGTCTGTAATGCATATTTTAAATACTTAAATATAATTGGAATATCTCTTTTAAATATCAAATAACATTTATGGATCCAATCATCATACGTAATTTAAATGGTTCTTTTGGTTGAATGATACGAAAAACATTTCTCGTTGCATTTGTGCCAGTCTGTCTGATTGTTTCAAATAATCTACTAAACAGACGATTGCTAAGCATATGAGGTTTCAAGTTGAAGATAACTGTATTTTACGAAAAAACGTTGTACAGAGAGAAAAGAATGAAACGATAATTCATTGGTACTTGTAAGGAAAAAAATATTATTGATATTAGGAATATTTTACATAGTTTTAAAGCAAATAATTTAATATAGATTCAACATGACGTCTTTGTATTAAATAGTTAATTTCCTGGAAGCTTTGCTTTAAATTAATTTATATCTTCTTTGTAGGGCTTTTTATTGCGATTTATTTATGCGGGAAAAGTTGTGCTTTCCGAGGAAATTTACTGTCTCGGATATATTTTTCTAGTGGCCATAAAAATAAGTCCGTCAAGTATAATAACAATGTCCTCGCAGTTGTTGATACTCAGGCACTATTATTGTTTACGATTTGAGCACAAATATGAAATAAAACTCAATGAATTAATAAAAAGTGTTTATACATACATTATTTGGGATATCTTATACTCTAATATTTACAACTTATGTGCATTATACAGGGCAACTCAGTTCGCGAGGACGTTGTAATGGATTAATATTGTTGTATATTTGTTATTTGATTTTCAAATTAAATTTACGAATGTTAGCGGTTCGCAAATAATATTTAGGATTTTTAAATATTGAATAAAAATAAATGGGTCATTCTATTCTTTTGTTTCAGAATAAAAATATTTTTTATATAAATAAATGAATTTTCTTTATAAAAGTGCACGCCAGATTGACCTGCGTCGAGTTGTTTCCCACCGGCACTGTGAATGTGTACGTGATCGGAGTTAGAATGTTTGAAAAACAATGGAATGATATCTGAAGGTGGCTTCCATACAATTTCGTAAAATTACAATAATGAATAGTAAGAGTGACATAATCGATTGAAGCATTCAGACGACATAGCAAAATATACGTACATGTGTACATACATACAACGTTTTAATCTAAAGCATATTAGTTTTAGATTAATAACAAACCTTTATAATAATCATAATATTTCATGGTTACGATTAACTATAAAAATTGTATGTATAAACTTTTTTATGAAAAACTAAATTATTCAAAATGCGATTTCCAAATATTGTTTATTATTTGTTGTACATTTTTTAGTTAATGCATTCTGTTTACGTGCAGAATAAATTGCAAAATAATTCATATAAACCCGTGGCATTTAAAAAACAGCAGCGTTACACGATTTCATTGTAATTGCAACGAAAACATTTTGTATATCCTGTCGCATGTTGATAAATATCTTTGATACATGACACATTGAATCGTATCAAATATTAAAGTTTTTGAAGCAAACAAATTAAAAATTTTATTACTAAAACTTTTTTACTATCACAAAAGATTTGTATGTGGATTCTATGCAATTCTGTGGATCTATAAAATCACCTTTGACAAAAATTTATTGAAGTTTTCAATAGGTTTAATAACATTTTATTTTATCAGTCGCATAGATCTTTTTTCGGGAAAAAGGTTTCTCTTTTCGATATCCTTTATATGTTAAACCTGATCATAACGCTTGAGTAGTTATTTCAATTTTATAAAGATACGAATTTTGTCCAAGGTATTGATAAAGATTGTCCTTGTAAATTATTAAGGCGGTTGGAACTTAACCAAGCCAAACATTTAATACAAACTTAATATTTACTTGTATTCACTTACAGTGATTCACACTACTACTACTACTACTTATTTATACAGATTAACATTTTCTTGTATGATATATATGTATCTACAGTACCGTACCGTACTGTATTCCCAAACGATTCTAGATACCGCGTTTCAACCTAAAGTCGCGACATCAAAAGCAAGGAAGCAAAATTAATATTATAATTTATATACAAGCACATGAACCGCTCAATTTACAAAATGAATTCCCTTGAGAATATGAGCATTCGCGTCACGAACATACTCGCGGATAATTGAATCGTCCCCCTTTTAAAACGTATTGAGTAACGATTGCTTGTACTATATAAAAATGGTTATAAAAAAATATAAAACTAATGCACCTGGGTTAATAAAGCTTGATAACAATTCTGCATTGAGAAACTGTAATTATAATTTTAATATAAAAGAATTTAATATTTTTTATGTGAGTCTGAGAGTAACGTTGTGCAAATAGGAATTACGGATTTAATTTAATTCGCTGTTTATAGAGTTGTTTTAGCACCAATAAAAAATCTATCTTTTGGATACTAAATTACTGAAATCAACAACTATCATAATCAGCTTTCAACACATGTAAAATCTGGGGGAGAACGTAGTCAACACATACGTAACATTCAGTATTGATAACATTAATTCTGCAACCGTAATTACAGTAAATAAGACGTAACAGTATGAAACAAGGCTCATTTTGTGGCTTCATAATACGCAGCTGACACTGCTAATTTAAATAGTTTTGCACCTCAAAGCAACCGAAATAGATTTAAGTTCGTCGAACTTTGGATTATATTGACTGACGAATTCATTAATAACTCCAACATAAACAACGGAACCGAACAAGATATTTTTAAATTTATGTAAATTTTCATAACCTTCATGACTGAACTGTGATCTCAATAAGATTATATTAGAACGAAAGGATTATTTTAAGCTATATTATTGTTTCAGATACGAAATAGGCGTGTGACGCCACTATGAACGTAGCTAGTGTTGGAACTGTGTAGTGGTTATCAATATCGATACAATGTGGTTGTTACTGATGCTGCCGGTGCTTGCCATCGCAGCGGTACCGCCGAGCGACTCTGATGCGTGTAACCCGGATAAGATGACAGTTTATCGAATGGTATTACATACCTATTGGACTAGAGAAAAGTTTCCCAAGCACTATCCAGATTGGAGACCCCCTGCTCAGTGGTCGAAAGTATACGGTAAGTTTTATCTTTGTATGTAATGTGTTTATTTTGTCTTATTTCCTTAAACACATTTTTACTTTCAAAAGAAAACCATTTATGTATCCTATGACATATATAATTTTCAAACGATAGAATGAAGAACGAAAACTTACTTTAGGTAAGGGGAATTTCATTAATGCTTGTTAAGGACGTGATATTTATTTTTGTAACGTGTGTCGAAAATAAATTCCACTCCGGGAAGCAAATAGATGGAGACACGGGAAACGAAAATGTTATTAACTCAAAGCGAATGGTTTTTTCTTACACACGTTTATTTTCGTATGTTTCGCATATAAACTTATTAAATAAGGACGTACCTGGTTAACGTCAAATCTGTTTGTAGGTTATACAATTACTATTACGTAAAAAATGATAATGCACCACAATAATTTCGACATAGTACTAACTTTTATAAAATATGGCATAGTTTTTTGTCATTAAAAGCGCACATTTTCTTCTTGAAACAAACACTGGCATATTGCGCGACCTACAAAATTTAAACGCAGTGAAGAAAAACGATAAAAACGTTAAAGAATATAATCCCTTGCGTTATATTACATCTAAAATGTTATCTTCCCTTTCATTAAAACAAGCAGTTTGTCTAAATGAATAACTAGAAAATATAAAATAAGTAAATGTTCTGTTAATACTATTCTTGTCCGCAGTTTTGTCTGCGGGACTGTTTTTTTCAATAAAAATTATGAAAAATAAAAAAAACCATCCTAAATAACTTGTTCCTATTGTCTGTCACATCAAAATAGATCCATTGGTTTCTGTGTAAAAACTTACAGAAAATTAAAGTATATACAAAGTTAAAATATTTATAATGTATAACGTATGTATTTGCATTTACCATAAAACAGTTTCCATATATAAAACATACACTCCAATTTAATTGATTCGTAGAAGTTAAATTTCTTTGGGTATATTTGAAATTATTTATAAATTGTAAGTATTTTTAATTAAATGATTACATATTATTCCTGAACAAACAGAATTATTCATTTAAATAAATCTAACATCAAACTTCGAGCAAAGTTAAGTTATATTTGCAATAATTACACGTTTATCAATAAATTTTTACCCATTAAATACAAAAATTTAAAGTTCATTTATCGACATAGTCAATCCATAACTCAAATATATATTACAGATTACGATGTTTTCGATTGTTTGATCTCAAAATATTTCCACATTTCTCCTATACTATAAAGAAAGTCTGGCTCCTTGCCAGAACTAGACGCTAAAATAGACACTTATTGATAGAAACAGGAAACTTTATCCCGTCACAACACTATTGTGTTTCAGGAAGTGTTTCGGAATCCTCGGAATGAGAATCCGTTCTCTTAAAAAGACGTTTAAGATGTTTATAAATAAATAAAAATAATTCAATAATTTTATTGTTTTTTAAATGTTTATAGAATTATTAAATTTCAAGTATTTTTATGTTTTTAATTGATAAAATAGATTTGTGTCAAACCTAAAATTAAAACATTCAAACAGACCTATTACGGCCCACGCAGCACTTAACTTAATATTTAGGTCACGAATGCAAACTTCTCTAACATTTTATACTTTTCATTGATAAAAAAATATATTAATTTCAAAATAACCCAAAATAGTTACACAGTTGGTGTCCTCAATACTAAAAGGCATTTGAGTTTGTATAAATTTCATCGCTTTTGTTTCAGAGAGTACTTTAAAACGAAATATTATAGGAATTTCTAATTTTAAACAAAAATTTCATCATTTATTAACTAAAATTCCATACTCGTAGCTAAAAAATACTTGTTACACGTATTCAAAAAGGAGATTTTTAATTGGACACAATTTTCACGAATCATTTTACTTTCATGCATACTTTAATGTATGGATAGTTATTTATTTAATGTATAGAGCTTTTTATTAATTTCCTCATACTTTGCGTTTAATTAACATCAAGGTAAGAAATTTAATTAAATGTCTTATATTTCATACGAAGGTAACGCTATTTATATTTTTCAAGTGACCAAGACTTTTTTGCCTTTATATTGATCATATTATAATTGTTAAAATATTTTACAATAATATAAATACATATCATTTTAATGAACAATAATTATTACGGATATCAAAAACTGATTCAAATTTACTTATAAAGAATAGAAAATTGTCTAATAAATGGAATGTGTCAAATGACGGGTTGAATATTGATGAATTAATGATTTATACCTCCGTTCCGGAACCTAAACAAATGTGAAACTTTTTATCAAAATTATAATAAACGTATATAACATATGTGAATACAAAAATAAAAGCACATTCATAGAGCTAAGCGTGTATACAGAACCAAATCCAAGAACGATATAAACCGCAGCACGGTGACAAACAACATGACTCATTGACAGTTTCTTTCATCACATCTCACTGTGAACAGGACTACTGCATATTAGTTTAATGGTCAGGTTAAAAATATACACAATTCTTATAAATGAAACATATCACACACACACATTAAACTGTGTCTTAATATAAAAACAAATATATGTATGTGTATATATATCAACCATGTTTAAAGCTTTAATCAAATCCAAATTTTGTTGCAATTATAATCATAATAAATTTATTAGAAAATAATTTAATAAATTAAGTACATTTAAAGTTGCGTTCCAGTTACTTTTTATTCTAGAGATATAGTCTGTATTTACAGTTTAAATATTAGCTCAACATTGCTTTACTGTAAATAACATTACTACATTAATGTTAAGTACGTTCAAATAACATCATATCCTATTTCTATATGCTAGATGCTGTAACTTTTATTTCTGTTAATGTTTTTTTACTTAGAAAACACAATCTGCTTATAGGACACTGCTTCGATGCCTTGAAACACTCGCATTATTGTTAAAGGAAAATTCCTCAAATAAAATGGAATGAAATTTCGGCAGCGGGTTTTAAGGATTTAAGCTTTTTCACATAAAGAATGGAACGCTGTAAGAGTTGCATTTACTACCATGAAGAGTCATCCCGAGGTAGAACTGAAATTAATCATTATAATTTAAATAAAACATTAAAAACGACAGGCTGCATATAGTATTACAAAATAATGATGCGAGGATATTACAAATTTTTCGCTAAGTTACTTAGAATATATAATTTTAAGACTTTTCCGCATTCCCTGACGTAGTGTGGCGTGGCTTATCATTCTATCAAACAGAACATACATGTTATAACATCAATTGATTCATATATAAATATACATATATGTATATATATATATATATGTAAATATAACTATATATTAACCATCCCTAATTTGTACTATTTGATAACATTTTACGAAAATTAGTAGCGACTGCATCATTAAAACACACCGTTTTCTCATTAAAATATCAACAACCATCGAAATGGTCTTCGAAATTTCAATCTAAAAGAATAGAAATATAATATAGTATTTCTATAATAAAAATAGAATGGAAGTTGGTATTGTAACAATTTATGTCCTCATTTTGTTTGTTTTGGAATAGTCGAAAAAAGTCTTAGAATGAAGTTCTAACGAAATAATAAGCCATGAATTATCACATACAAAATAAATTTACAGTGGCAAATAATCTTTTAGTTAGTGTTATGAATTTATTTTCATAATAATAAAAATTTGAGACACTTTTTAAGGCTTGGACATTATTCTTAAGAGTGTAATACATGCGATTTACTATTTATAATCCTTGCTGTTTATAAATATGTCTACCCTTTTTAAGCGATTCCTTAAATAGAATTCTCATATCCTGCCTAATGAATTGATTAAATTCTTACTTCTGTCTCCAGCTAATATTTTCACTTACTTTCGTTTATATCTATATTGGAGGCTTTAAATATACCCAATATTTTTTATTAATGAAAAAATATTCAAATATTTCACTAGTTGTTTAGAAAATATCTGATGAATGATTGATATTTGAATACTTCGAATGAAAAATTCAATCTAGTGAGAGCAGAACTGAGTATCAATATATTTTTATAACTCCGAAATTAAAGGTTATATTTTTATAAACTCGTAATGTACCCTATTTATATATTCACCTGCCGATTTCGTTTTGTACTAAGCGCCAAGCGAAACAAAATTACAATGAGTTAGTCATGTCACCCGATAGATTACTCACTAAATCTTGGCACTGCTTCAGTTTTAAGTGTCGTGTCTAATATGTTAAGATATACACATGGCAACGACAGCTAAAAATGTGCAAGCTTGTACAAATAGCATTCGTTATGAATTATTAATAAATATAAAAAAAATTAACTAATAAATTTATCTTTGAATCGTCATCTGTTTGTGTCGAGGTTACGAAAGAATTAGATAATTCTGTGTCGTAACAAAACTTAATACACTAGTAGATATATTAAGTTGGTTTTTTGTTTTGATGTTAGAAGTATAAATCAGGTTCTCTATGTCTCCAACGCCTATTGGTGTGTATTAGCATATAAAAATTCTCCATGCACAAATTAAAATGAAATAAATCCGAAACATTATTTTAATTTCTAATACTAGCTTCTTCTAAGTTGGCTGGTATGAAGAAGAAGCAACGATATTTTTCCTTAGAGTAATTAACTAGAGACAAGTTACAAACAGAGCCATTAGTTTCGTGAGCGTGCATTTAATTGTGATCGTTAGTGCGATGCAGAATTGTTTTAAAGATAACCGTCGAAGGTTAACATTGATTATATTAATCGTGTTCATACTGTAGAAACAAACAGGTGCAGAATGATAATCATTTATTGGACTATTTGAAATAAGATCCTATTTATGGAAATTAACTTAAACATAAATATAGCATAGTTAGATAAATCTTATATTTTTCTCTATTAAACTGTCATATGAACCGTCATGTAACATTTTATAAATAGATATTTGATATGAAAATAAAGAAAAAAACAATATTTTTAGACTATTTCTTTGATTTAGTCACAAATAATGAATCTATGGTCATGGCTGAGAAAAAAGTAAGTGAGTAAGACTGATAGGACATTCGTCAAACAAAAATATATTATTATTTATTTGAGCGTTAAAACGTTAATTTATTTTTGCTCGTTTTAAGCCAATTGGCAAAGTTCAACAGTCTGGTATCACTGACTCACTGAGTCTCGTTATGTAAACAACGTGAATGAGAATTTATGCGTTTTTGCAAAATCGTAATAGTATTTTTGTCCTGTTTATTTTCGCTTCTGCAATTTATGGATGCACCTGTAACAACTTTTTACGGTAAATTAATTACCAATGAGTACTAAAAGTACTTTACATAAAAGCAGTTTACATTACAATATATTTTTTTTAATTTATCCAGTGAAGGTAATATTACGAGTTATTAGGATTATAATGAGATCTAAGATTTTCGCGAGTCATTTAAATAAAACCAATATATTTTCGGATTTACTACGCGATTTTTCATTACTTTAAAACTACATAATCCTGACGTTTCGGTTACTTTACAGCAACCGTGATCACAGAAGATCATCCTTCCCCTTTCTCGCTCAAAGTACTTTATTAAATTTATTTTTTAAATTTATACCGATCTGAAAAAATCTTCCAACAAGAACGAATACGTTTCATAAATCACTTTTTCAAATATTTTCAGTAATATAATAAAGCTTTAAATTAATTTTACGAAAACATTAATTCTCGTGTTATTCTTGAGTGACATTTAATATATTTATTGAGGAATAAATAAAAAGAATAATTAAATTCAATAAATTTGTTTCATACCAAGATTATCTTGCGGCTTCGCTAGCCATTTTTTATCTTACTTTGAACTGTTCCACTTCAAAGGCGATTTTGATAAAATATGTGTATATTTTTTAATACTTTAACAACCTTAAAGCAAATATTTATTTTTATTTACTGAGTAGTTTTTGCACAATTGAGAATCAAAATTGCGAATACATACAAACACTAATCTGAATAAAATGTGTTCTTTATCTAAATTAGATTCTGACAAAAAACTTAAGAGTAATAGTAAAATATTGTTTTTTTTTTATGTGTAAAAATATTATCTAAAATTATTTACTTATTAATTTTAAATAACTTGTTTGTATGGCTATAACTTTTATAAAGTACAAATTTTGGGTATATTTTATAAAGTACAAATTTTGGTTATAATTCTTTAAAAAAAAGAAAAAAAAACACTTTTTTATGACTAACATTTCGACATTTGCGGAAGCGACATATCAATCATTTTATATCGAGTGTTTCTTTGAGTCGAGTATTTCTTTGATTCCATCTCGTGCAATTCGTATGTAATAATTGCTTAAGTTATCCTGCTTGCAAATTGTTATCAGTTTTAAAATATAAAGATTTATAGCTGAAATTATATTTTCTTCATACGAATACTTTATACCTTTATCTGGGAGAATAAAATACCTTTATAACCTATATAGCAGAGTGATTTCGAACCCTGTCCTGCGTGTAACTATTTTTTTATTAGCTTAACTCTACTTAGATGATAGATCTTTAGAACTGTCCAGGTTTAGAACCATGCACTTTTTTGGGTTAAGATTTTATAATAGTCAAATGAATAGTAATTGTTGAATTTGATATAAATATTTTAAATAACGTGGTAATTTGTCACGATAAGGATTTTTTTTCAAGATAAGGATATTTTAAAGTAATTTAAAGTAAATATTCTAAATAAATTATCAATCATAATATTTTTTTTAAATCTAATTTATATTTGTAGATTATATTGAGTTTTTCTAATTATTTTAAACATTTCGTTTAAAAAACTATGAATAAGGATTCAATTGTAGGTTCGAGCAAGTTACGTACATAGCTTTATATTTTCTACTTACTTAATTTCTGAAAATTTAAATTTATTCCAGATAAACTATATTTCCATGCAGCAATAGCTCGAAAACTCATTTTAAAATATTTATCGTTTGACGCAATCCCATTTATTCACTATCACTAAATCTTAAAACCTTCTTATTGTATTCAGTAGAGTATTATTACAAATATTTTCATTTAATTAATATTCAGCTTGATAGTAAGTGTGTAAGTTTATGAACATTAAAAATAATCGAAGTTAGAGCTTGAAGTACAATTGAGTTAATGGTTTTATTAAAGTAGTATTAAGTTCTCATCAAAATTTGACAATAATATAGAAATATAATTGTTATTATAACCGTAAACTATTAACTTTGTGATTTAAAATATAAAATTTATGATAAACCATCCATTACACCATTCCGTGGTGGCCTATAGGTTAAAGGCCCGCCTCTCGTGCATGAGGGCGGGGGTTCGAAATCTGGCAAGTAGCAATGTGATTTTTCTTAGTCATATTTACTTTATAAGAGTATTTAGACACCACTGACAGACGGTGAAGGAAAACATCGTGA